>MU721422.1:162030-204373 GCA_026770625.1 Nicotiana glauca | reverse complement strand
TAATCATAAATTGCAAGAAAATTAAGAAGAATAAAAGTAATGGTGTTTTTGTGATCTCTCACACTTATTTCTCTTGCCAATAAACTCCAAAATTAAGCCTAAACTAGCTTTGGGCGAGTTTCCTACATTATATAAAGGGTTTATAAAACTTTTCTCGATTTACACTTTGGCCCATGAAGTTCTTGAATAGCCCAGCATCTCCCGCGGCCGCGGCGTCGACCGCGGTCGACCGCGATGCCTTCTGTAAAGGACCGCGGTGCGGACGGCGGCGAACCGCGGTGCTGACCGTGTAAATCCCTATAAATCTTTCTTCCAGCTTTTAATTCTTTTAACTTCTCTTTTGCACTCGGGTACTTTTTAAGTGGGTGATTTATATACGTTCTTGCCTCCAAACGCTTCATTTTGTTCTTTGTCTATCTTGCATTCCCTGCGAAACCAAATAACATCAATTCAAGCAATTAATCGGAAATTTTCATAATAAAAACTACAACAAAGCATGGGTATCTACAACATAAATGGCGATTATATATCCTATTATCAGATTACAAGAACAAAAGAAGAGGAAATGATGGTACAAGTACAAATGCAACCTATAATGTCAACCATCTAGCAAAAAATGGTAATTTTGTGTATAGTTCAAATGCTCAAGATCACCAACAAGGGCCTACATTTAACTATGAAAAGACTACTAATGTGAATGAACAGAATACTGGAAGTGATTCTAACAACTTAACCACTAAGAGTCTTATGAGTTAGCTAGGAAGTTATGCATTTACAAAGAGTCAATATGAGCATATTCTTCAAATACTGAACAAAAATATTGTGCCAAATAACACTACCTCAACAGCTAATTTACCAAGTATTGACACAACTTTATTATTACTGATTGCATTAGATAATGAATTATAGATACACGGGGCTACAAATCACATGGTTTCTAATATCAGCTTGTTAAAGAAAGAAATAGTTGCTGAAACAGGAAATCCAAAGAAAATCCTGTTACCAAATAGTGGCATTACAGTAGTCACTCCTAATTGGTCCAGTTCAATATTAGAAAGCAACATGATAATAAATGTGTTTTATGTTCCTCAATTCAAATATAATATACTGTCAGTTTCTATACTAACCAAAGTATTGCAGTGCTCAACTACACTCTTCTCTGATTTTTATGTGTTTCAAGATCTCTTCATTAGGAAGGTGAAAGGGATTGGTAAGGAGAATGATGGATTATACATACTATATACTGATACAAGAGAAGAGGAGAACATGGAGGCCCTAACTACAAGAAGTAATGAGACACTTGAAGGCCCTAACTGCAAGAAGTAATAAGACACTTGAAGTTGAAAAATCAGATGTAGTACTGTGTCATAGAATATGTGGGCATGTATCTACACAAGTTTTAAAGAAGTTGTATTACACCCCCATGTTTTTGTACATGAAAGTACCTCCACAAGTAAATTAATGAAAGTTCGAAAATGAGATGTTACATCCCGCATTTCGTACATTAATGTTTCGTCGTAAGTTAATCGACGTAAGCTCGGGAATAAGTTTTTTTTTGAGATTATAAGTATTATGTTATTTCAAGCAAGTGATAAGTAAATTCGTGAAAGTGAGATGGTAATCAAATCGATGAAAATGAATTTCATCGAACTTTGATATTTTGAGATAAAATACGGTCCGGACTATGAATACCCAATATTTATAGACTAGTATCATACAAGGTATCATATGATCATGATACTAAGGTATATGAAGTGAGTTAAAATTAAGTAGTATTCTAAGTAATTTGGAATAATTCTTAATTATTTAGATAATTAAATAATTATTGATTAATGATTGGGGTAATTGTGGTATTAAGTAGGATTAAGTGGGTAAGAATATTTTTGGGGCTGCCACATGGCACTAAACCAAGCCAAAGTTCACTAATATGATGATGAGTCAAAAGACAAAAGCTTCCTTGATTACACGTAAGTGTCCTTTTGATAATTTAGAGAATATGAGATAAGTTGCCTTGGTTGGTTTCTTATTTGGGGAATGTAATTTAGAGAATAGGACCAACAACGTTGCTTGTATGGTCTCTTATTTGATAATAGGACCAGCCCTTATGTAATTTAGAGTCCCTTGGTTTCTTATTTTGATAATGTTGCTTGCAATGACCAACAACGATGGATACTCTGATGGATGTAAATCTCTTTCTCAAGGAGATTCTTCTGAACCCTTATAACGTTACAGTAGCGTAAAATGCGATTCTAAGAGAGCACAATATAATCTTTCTCAAGAATATTATATGGATTTTTCCCTACTTCGATCTGCCGTTATGTATTTTGTCGCAATTGACGTATGTCAGAAGGATTGTCAAGCGAATCGGCTCAGGTATGTTAAGGCTATCTCTTCTTTCTTTTTGGTATGATCTATACGGCATAAACAGAACGAGCAAATGCACAATTTCCATCGATGACTCTATTCATAGGAGTAATAGAAGTGCATGTGCTCTTGAATTCCCATGTTAAGTCTTTTACTCCATGTTTCTCTCATGTCATTTATTTACTGATTTTTTATTCCTTACATACTCGGTACATTATTTGTACTGACGTCCCTTTTGCTAGGGGATGCTGCGTTTCATGCCTGCAGGTGCCGATAAACAAGTTGAGAGTCCTCGAAGTAGGCTATCAGCCCAGCTGAAGATGTTGGTGCGCTCCAATTGCTCCGGAGTTGCTTATCTGGTCAGTATGACTATGACATGGATTGATGTGTATGGTGGGGCCCTGTCCCGACCTTTATGATATTATGTACTCTTAGAGGCTTGTAGACAGATGTCATGTATACAGATACTTGTATGAACTTATCTATCTTTTGAGTATATAAAGGATCATGCCGGCCTTATAGGCCCGTATGTCTTATGTATAAGTCGGTACATCAAGTTGAGAATTTTCTCATGTTTTATTCTACTTATCTCATGACAACCTTTCCATCTCATTTACCTATAAGTGTATGATACGAAAAGATGTGTTACGTTGGTACTCGATTGGGCTAGGGATCAGGTGTCCGTCGCGGCCCATCGATTTGGATCGTGACAAGTTGATTCCAGTAGATTTAGAAACTATAAAGAGTAGAATAAATAAGTGCAAAATTTTTCCTTCTACCAAACAGACTAGACTGCCCTTCTTACAAGCAGTATTCAGAGTAGAAGTTGTTTTGATCTAATACATGTAGATTTTTAGGGGCCATCTAAAATATCTACTTTGGATGGAAACATATACTTCTTGACTATTGTAGATGATTTTTCCAGAATGACATGGGTATTCCTACTAAAGCAAAAGTTTGATGTGTGTGAATTAATTTAACACTTCTTTAACTATGTCAAAACTGAATTTGAGAAAAATATCATTAGAACAAACAATGGGACAACTCTGTATGTGAAAATCTATTCAGAACTTTGGGTGTTATACACCAAAGAACCTATGCATATACTGTTGATATCCAATTTTTTCTCACACATATATACTTTCAAAATGGCACATATACATTTATAACCATGCATAAGTATTTTTTTATAATTTTTTCTATAGTTTTAAAAGCTCCAAATTAATTTATTTCTTCTCTTTTTATTATATAAATATTCAATAATTATCCTTCATATTACTTTTGTGGTGATTTAACCATCTAAATTTATTATTTATTCCAACATGGTGTTTAAATATTTTTAGTGTATTTTTTGTAATTACATCTACATTTAAAAGCTAAATTGTACATCTTTGCAATTTTGGAGTTGTTTCTTTCTTTGCAAGGAATAAGAATGGGCCATAAGGTGGGTCTTGAACCATAAGGAATCTGTCCAAGTAATAGATCATGTTAGCTAGTCTATTTGCCCCAATAATATCTTGTTCAAAAATTTGGCACCACAACAACCTCAAATATTAGGAAAATAATTAAATGCGCTAGTTGCTTTAGGCGCGTTATAATAAAATTATCATAGCTATGGGTACGATTCCCGTGACGTAGTTTTAATACATAATTTCCAAATTTGCGTGTATATTTATGTGATCCGGCCACAACAACTAATAATGTTAATAATTTAAACATATTTTAAATCTTGGGTACGGTTCCCATAATACGATTCACAATGTGTACCAAACAAATAAGTGTACACAACCGTAACTTGTTCTAGAATAATTCAATAAATAATTAAAAGCAGTCAAAAGCTAAAAATGCACAATAGGTATAAAACATGTAATTAATCAGATAATTAAGGCAATTATTAAAAGTTAAGCGACCGTGCTAAAACCATGAAACCTGAAAATGCCTAGCACCTTCTCTCAGGTTAACAGAATTCCTTACTCGGATTTCTGTATTCGCAGACCATAAATAAGAGTCAAACTTCCTCGATTCGGGATTTTAAATCGATGACTTGGGACACCTAAATTATCCCAAGTGGCGACTTTGAATTTAAATAAATAATCCCATTTTGATTATTGTCACTTTAATTGGAAAAACTCCCTTATACCCCTTTCGAGGTGGTAAAAAGGAGGTGTGCCAGCTGCGACTCAGTCCTATCACCTTTGAGGCGAGGCAACTGCTCTAGCAACTTCGAGTTATATCTGCTGCATCCGTAGACTGATGAGTCCCTTTCTATTCTCGATTTCAAGTATTAGCCCTTCTGTATTTTTGTTCTTTGTTAGACATTCTGGAGTTAGAGCAATATGCTGTATCCTTAGCTTATGATTCGTGGGTTTCCGAGTCTTGGGATATGTATCGTTTTTGAGAGTTAAATATTGTGTTTGTCGAGCGACACTTTTAAATATTATTTATTACTTTATTTCTATTTTAAATTATTTTATTTTTGCAAATTTAGTTTTTCTTCCGCAATTTAGGCTTTCCTAATCGTAGAGACTAGGTGCCATCACGATGGTTCATGGATGGCGAACCGGAGTCGTGACAAGTTGGATTAGAGCTCTAGGTTCATAGGAGTCATTCACAAGCTGGTTTATTAGAGTATCGTTGATCGGTACGGAGACGTTTGTACTTATCTACGAGAGGCTATGTAACTGTTAGGAACATTCCACTTCATTTGATTTCCTTGTAGTACGAGATTTGATGTCACAATTCTAAACTTCTATCTTCTATTCTCTCACAGACGGTGATGACATATGCTACCTGAGATGATCAGGCACCTACGCCCCCTACTGCAGCCGTCAGAGGCCGAGGCCAGAGCCGGGTTAGAGGCCGAGACCGGGTTAGAAGCCGAGGATGCACACGCGGTGCAGCCATAGCACCTGCGTGAGCTTCCACCGAGGAGCCACCAGTAGTGCCAGTCGGAGTCCAGACACCTGACATGCCTACTGCTACTACCACGCTAGCACTTAATGAGACTCTAGCACAGTTCATGAGCATGTAAACCACTTTGGCTCAGGCAGGGTTGCTTTCCCTTGCTGCAACTACATCCCAGGCTGGAGGAGGAGCACAGACTCCTGCCGCCCGCAATCCACAGTAGCTAGTACATGTTGGTCAGGTCCTAGAGATTATTCATGTACAGCCTGTAGCCCCAGGCCAGCCAGGGGATAGGGCAACGGCTTCGGAGGATGAGCAGCGAGACTTGGGAGGTTCAAGAAGTATGATCCTCCTGTATTCAGTGGGTTGGCATCAGATGACACCTTGGGATTTCTGGAGGAGTGCTATCGTATTCTCCATACCATAGATATATCAGGATCGAGCGGGGTTTCCTTCACGACTTTCCAGCTTTGAGGCTGCTTCGTTGACTTGGACCCAGTTTTCAGATCTATTCATGAGAGAGTTTGTCCCTCAGAGCCTTATAGATATATGGTGCGCCGAGTTTGAGCATTTGCGCTAGGGTGCTATGACTGTCTCAGAATATGCTATTCGTTATACTAGCTTGGCTAGACGTGTATCAGTCTTGGTTTCTACTATTCATAAGAGGGTTCGCCGGTTTATTGAGGGGCTTATTCCTAGCATCAGGTTTAGCATGGCTCATGAGTTGGAGATGGATATTCTTTATCAGCAGATGGTGAACATTGCTAGGAGGATTGAGGGTATGCATAATAGGGAGAGAGAGGATAGGAAGGCCAAGAGGTCTCGAGAGTCGGGCCATTTCTCTAATTCTCGTGCCCTAACAGCAGGTCTTCATGGTAGGGGTTATATGAGTTGCCCTATTCATTTAGCTCTTCCAGCAGCCAGTAGTGCCCCATCTCCTCCTAGGCCTCAAGAGCCTTATTATGCACCTCCGATTTCTAGCGCGCCTCCTATGCGGGATGCTTTCAGAGGTCAATCCAGCAGACCTGGCCCGAGCTAGTCACAGCCACCACGTCCTCCCAGAGCTTCTTTTGAGTCTGGTGACACACGCCACATGGTAAGGGATTGCCCCAGACTTAGGAGGGGTGCACCTCCACAGACTTCTAAACTGCATCGTGCCCTGCAGAGTTCTCAGGCTATGGTTACGACTTTAGTTGCTACCCCACCTGCTCAGCCAACTAGAGGTAGAGGTCAGGGAAGTAGAGGTCGCCCTAGAGGGGGAGGCCAGGCCTGATACTATGCCCTTCCTGCTCGTACTGAGGATGTTGCCTCTGATTCTTTCATTTCAGGTATTGTACTGGTTTTTCACAAAGATACATTGGTTCTATTCGATCCAAGATCCACTTACTCTTATGTGTTTTCTTATTTTGCTCCGCATTTGGGTGTTCCTCGGGATTCTTTGAGTTCCCCTGTTTATGTTTCTACTCCTGTAGGAGATTCTCTTGTTGTGGACTGCGTTTATCAGTCGTGTTTGGTTTCTATTAGTGATTTTGAGACCAGGGTTGATTTATTGTTGCTCAGTATGGTAGATTTTGATATTATGTTGGGCATGGACTGGTTGTCGTCCCATTATGCTATTCTCGATTGTTATGCCAAAACCGTGATGTTGGCTATGCCAGGTATGCTGCGTGTTGAGTGGAGGGGTACTTTAGATCACACTCCTAGTAGAGTTATTTCTTTCCTTAAAGCTTAGTGTATGGTTGAGAGGGGTGGGATACGTATTTAGCCTATGTGAGATATGTCCGTATTGATACCCCTTTAGTTGATTCAGTTCCAGTAGTACGGGATTTTTTCAATTTGTTTCTAGATGATCTTCCAGGCATGCTGCCTGATAGAGATATTGATTTCAGAATTGATTTGTTGTCGGGCACTCAGCCCATTTCTATTCCTCCATATCGTATGGTTCCTTCTGAGTTGAAGGAGTTGAAGGATCGGTTACAGGAATTGATTGATAAGGGCTTTATTCGACCCAGTGTATCACCTTAGGGTGCTCCTGTCTTGTTTGTGAAGAAAAAAAATGGTACTATGCGTATGTGTAATTATTATCGCCAGTTGAAAAAGGTTACAGTGAAGAACTGTTATCCTTTGCCTCGTATTGATGATTTGTTTGACCAGCTTCAGGGAGCACGGGTGTTTTCTAAGATTGACTTGCGCTCAGGTTACAATCAATTAAAAATTCGGGATCCATATATCCCGAAGGCTGCTTTCAAGGCTAGATATGATCATTATGAGTTCCTTGTCATGTCATTTGGGCTGACCAATGCCCCAGCAGCCTTTATATATTTGATGCACAGTGTATTCCGGCCACATCTTGACTTTTTTGTCATTGTCTTTATTGATGAAATTCTGGTGTATTCCCGGAGTCGGAAAGACATGAGCAGCACCTGAGAATAGTGCTTCAGACTCTGAGGGAAAAGAAGTTACATGCAAAGTTCTCAAAATATGAGTTTTGGTTGGATTCTGTGGCATTCTTAGGTCACGTGGTATCAAGTGAGGGTATTCAGGTGGATCCGAAGAAGGTAGAGACAGTGCAGAGTTGGCCCAGACCATCCTTAACTACAGAGATCTGTAGTTTTCTCGGTTTGGCGGGTTACTACTGTCATTTTATGAAGGGGTTTTCATTGATTGCAGCCCCTATGACCAGACTAACACAAAAGGGTGCTCTGTTCCAGTGGACAGAAGAGTGTAAGGCAAACTGTCAGAAGCTCCAGACAGCTTTGACTACAGCCTCAGTTTTGATATTTCCTACAGGTTCGGGGTCTTATACTATTTATTGTGATGCTTCGAGGTTTGACCTTGGAGCAGTTTTGATACAGGGCGGTAGGGTGATTGCCTACTGTCTAGATAGTTGAAGGTGCACGAGAAGAATTAACCAGTCCATGGCCTTGAGTTAGCTACCATTGTCCACGCCCTGAAGATTTGACGCCATTATTTATACGGTGAGCCTTGTGAGATTTATACTGACCATCGGAGCTTGCATCACCTGTTCAAACAAAAGATTCTAAATTTGTGCTAGATGAGGTGGTTAGATTTGCTGAAGAACTATGATATCACTATTTTGTATCACCCGAGCAATGCTAATGTGGCGGTGATGCTTTGAGTCATCGGGCAGAGATTTTAGGGAGTTTAGCTTATTTACCAGCATCAAAGAGGCCTATGTCGATGGATGTTCAGGCCTTAGCCAACCAATTTGTGATATTGGATCTTTCGGAGCCTTGTCAGATTCTAGCTTGCATGGTTTCTTAGTCTTCCTTATTTGATTGTATCAGGGAGCGTCAGTATGATGACCCTCATTTGCTTGTCCTCAAGGATAAGGTTCAGCATGGTGATGCCAAATATGTGACCATTGGCGAGGATGGAGTGTTGAGGATGCAGGGTCTTGTCTGTGTACCCAATATTGATAGGCTTCAGGAATTGATTCTAGAATAGGCCTACAGTTTGCGGTATTCCATTCATCCGGGTGCCACGAAGATGTACCAGGATTTGAGGCAGCACTATAGGTATAGGCGGATGAAAAAATATATAGTTATGTTTGTAGCTCGGTGCCTCAACTGTCAGCAAGTGAAGTATGAGCACAAGAGATCGGGTGGGTTACTTCAGCAGATAGAGATTCTGGAATGGAAGTGGGAGTGGATCACCATGGACTTTGTAGTTGGGCTCCCGCGGACTTTCAGAAAGTTTAATACTATTTTGGTGATTGTGGATTGGCTGACCAGGTCCGCTAATTTTATTACTATGTGCACTACTTATTCTTTGGAGCAGTTAGCGAAGATTTATATCCGGGAAATTATTTTTTTGCATGGTATTCCAGTGTCCCTCAATTCAGATAGGGGTACTCAATTTACATCATAGTTTTGGAGGGTCGTTCAGCATGAGTTGGGTACTTGGGTGGAGTTGTACATAGAATTTCACCCTCAGACGGACGGACAGTCCGAGCGCACTATTCAGATTCTTTAAGATATGCTCCGTACATGTGTGATTGATTTTGGAGGGTCTTGGGATCAGTTCTTGCCATTGGCGGAGTTTGCCTATAACAACAGTTATCGGTCCAGCATTCCGATAGAACCGTATGAGGCTTTATATGGCAGGCGGTATAGATCTCTAGAGGGTTGATTCGAGCCAGGTGAGGCTATATTATTCGGCATAAACTTAGTTTAGGATGCTTTGGAGAAGGTTAAGGTGATTCAGGATAGACTCCGTACAGCCCAGTCCACATAGAAGAGCTACACGGACCGGAAGGTTCGTGATGTTTCCTATATGATTGGAGAGTGGGTTCTGCTACGAGTTTTGCCTATGAAGGTTTTTATGAGATTTGGGAAGAACGGAAAGTTGAGTCCGAGCTTTATTGGCCCTTTTGAGATATTGAGGCGTGTTAGCGAGGTTGCTCATGAGCTTGCCTTACCTCCCAGCTTTTCAGGAGTTCATCCGGTATTTCATGTTTAGATGCTCCGGAGGTATCACGGTAATCCGTCACACGTGTTGGATTTCAGTTCAGTCCAGTTGGACAAGGATCTATCCTACGTTGAGGAGCTAGTGGCAATATTGGACAGGCAAGTCAGAAATTTGAGGTCAAAGAACATTGCTTCAGCAAAGGTTCAGTGGTTGGGTCAGCCGATCGAGGAGGCGACCTGGGAGATCGAGCAGGATATACGCAGCCGTTACCCTCATCTTTTCACTACTTCATGTATGTCTCTATGCTCGTTCGAGGACGAACGAATATTTAAGTGTAGGAGGATGTGACGACCTGGCCAGTCATCTTAAGAATTAACGCCCAGATCCCCTATTAACTGTTTTTCCCATGTTTATTTTTGCTATTTTGATTTGCCGGGATGTTCGGTTTTTGAGTTTCGGAGAGTTTTGGGACACGTAGTCCCTAAATGATAGCTTAAGTGTTGGAAATTTGAACGTAGTTGGAACGAGTGAAGATGGCCTCGGAATGGAAATACGATGGTTCTGTTATCTTTATTAGGTGATTTCGGGCTTAGGGGCGTGTTCGGATTGTGTTTTGGATGTCCGTAGCTAATTTAGGCTTGGAATGTCGAAAGTCAAATTTTGAAGTTTTCCAGTTCGATAGTGAGATTTTGATCCGAGGGTCGAAATGGAATTCTGGAAATTAGAGTAGTCTGTAGTGTTGAATGTGATAAGTGTGAAAATTTCAGGTTATTCGGACGAGGTTTGATAGACTTTTGATCAAAAGCATATTTCTAGAGTTTTGGAGTTCTTACGGTTGAATCCGTGGTTGATTCGTCGTTTCGATGTTGTTTTAGTTTTTTTAAGGATTGGTATAAGTTTGGATAGTTCTATTAGACTTGTTGGTGCCTTTGGTTGAGGTCCCGGGGGCCTCAGGATGATTTTGGATGATTGACGGAAGAATTTGGAGCTTTGAAGTTGCAGCTTCAACTGGTTTTCTGTCATAACCGCACCTGCGGTTTGGGTCCCGTAGGTGCGGAGCCACAGAAGTGGCATTAGGCATCGCAGAAGTGGAAATGGGGAGGTTTAGCAGGAGCCGCAAAAGCGGTAGAATTTCTGTAGGAGCGGTACGTCATCTGCGGATGGGGAGTCGCAGATGCGGAAGCTGGTCTTAAGTGAAAGGTCGCAGGTGCGACCATTGGAGCTCGAGAGATGGAGATTTTGAGAGAAAATTGAATAGGAGATCATTGGGTAACAATTCGTTAACCTTTTCTAGTTATATTCTATCAATCTATTGTTAGTTTCATCATTTAATTTCGGATTGGAGATGAAAATTGGGAAAAAGTTGGAAGAAAGTTCTTAGACCTAGAATTCATATTTTGATCGAGAATTTGACCTTAGATTTGGATAACTTTTGTATGCATGAACTCATGAGAGTGTGAGGATTCTAAAAATATAAAGTTTACCCAATTCCGAGATGTGGGCCCGAGGGGCATTTTGGTCATTTTACCTAATTTTGCATATTAGCTTAGAATTTCTTTGTAGAATCAGTTATCAAAGTGTTATTTACATTATGCAATTGAATTGAATATATTTGGGCCATTTGGAGTGGAGTACTCGTGGAAAGAGCGTGGTTTCGAATTGATTATTGAGTCGGTTCGAGGTAAGTGGCTTGCCTAACCTTGTGTGGGGGACCTTCCCCTTTGGATTTGGTATTATTGATAATTGAAATGCCTTGTTCGTAAGGTGAAGAGTGCGTACTTGTGATAATTATTGAAAATCTGATTTTTTCATTAAGTAATTACCAGTATGTTTTCTTTCCTCTTTTTATTACTTGCACTATTAAGCATGATGTTACCTTAGGAGAGCATGTCTATGTGATTTAATTGCCTTATTTGTTCCAACTACTTTACCTAAATTCGGAGCAGCATGCTAGGCTAGACTACTTATTTGCCTTAATATCAAATTTGACATTTCTGAGTATTTTTCCTGTTGCTGCTGTATATTTACATTGGGACTGCGGATGTGGAATTCCGGTAGCTCCCCCTTGTCTGTTTACATTTGGGACTACGAATGTGGGATTCTGTTAGATTCCCTTGCACAGTTACATGGAACTACGGGAATGCACCCGGTATATTCCTCTAGTACTGGGTATTTATATTTGGGAATACGGAACGGGATTCCGGTAGATCCCCGCGCACAATGAGTTAGACTACGGGACGGTATCCTGGGAGACCTATTGGCTATGTATATTCGAGACTACAGAATGGTATCCTAGGAGATGCCCGATTGTTATTATTTGGTGTTGAGCTGTATATTCGTTCTGTGTTTACTTTGCCTCTGTATAGTTGTTGTTGTCCTTTATATCCTGTGTTACTTTTACTGTTGTACTTATTTATACTAATCTATTCTACACTGTCAAACTTTATCTTTTATTTAACCGCAGTAGGGCCCTGATCTTCCTCGTCACTACTCGACCGAGGTTAGGCTTGGCACTTACTGAGTACCGTTGTGGTGTTTTCATGCCCTTTTTGCGCATGTTTTTCATGTATAGATACAGGTACTGCGACTCAGTTCTATCACCATTGAGGCGATGCAAATGCTCTAGCGACTTCGAGGTATATTTGTCGCGTCTGCAGATCGAGGAGTCCCTTTCTATTCTCATTTTTAAGTATTACCCCTTCTGTATTTCTGTTCTTTGTTAGACATTCTGGAGTTAGAGCACTATGCAGTATCCTTAGCTTGTGATTCGTGGGTTTTCGGGTCTTGGGAATATGTATTGGTTTTGAGAGTTAAATATTGTATATGCCGAGCGGCACTTTTAAACGTTGTTTATTACTTTACTTTTATTTTTAATTGTTTTATTTCTGCAAATTTGGTTTTTCTTCTGCAATTTAGGCTTACCTAGTTGTAGAGAATAGTGCCGTCATGATGGTTCACGAAAGGCAAACCGGGATCGTGACAGAATATTTATTTGGTTACCTAATCATCACAATCGTGGTAGAGTCACGAGGTGGATGTACATCTGAATATAGTTAGCGGTATTATAGGCTATATGGTTCATATGGGATTTCTTCCTCCGGTGACTGTCACGACAATGACATGCGCCTAATAAATGGCTTGATGTGTCTTATGACTAGTGTCGTACGAGCGGTGAAGGTTAGTATTGTGGATCATCGGACTATGTCCTATGGCTTCGCCCTAAGTGAGGGGAGTCCACTATTAACGATCAGATTGCGGGGTCATGTGTTATATCAGTTTTGGCAAGAGATGTATATATGTGGTATTGAATGGTTCTCCGAAACTTGTATATGACTAAGAGCTGAGATTTGTATTGAATGATGCTGGGACTTCTGTTATTCCCTCATCCTTAATAGTTCAATATTTTATTATCAGCTGGGGTCATGAAAATAACTTCAGAATACTCGGAATGCTCCAGTAAGTTCTTTTAATGCACTACCGACACGAAGTTCCTGTAATGGTTATTACAATTATCTTGCACAGACTCAATATGAGCAGCCGAACCTGCAGAGAGGTTGTTATCACTGTGATGATGCTAGGCCCATCATGAGATATTGTCCCAGACTTGAGAGAGGCGGATTTCATCAAAATAGTAATGCTACAGGCTTTATTCCAGTTACTTCCCCACATGCACAGTCAGTTAGGGGTAGAGGATAGGCGGGTAAAAGGGGCGCCCTAGAATGGGAGGCCCGACCCGTTAATATAATTGATATGGTATGACTGAAGTCGCTACACTAGAAGGTGCCGTTATAGGTATGATTTAATTCATAATAGAGGAGCACTGTTCTTAGTTCGATTCAATTCAAACTATCAAGGTAAGACATCCTATCACGCTCCATGTGTGGTGAGTTAGTGATTTTGTACACCACTCCCGCGTTTATCCCTATTGGGAGATTTGATGGTGTTAGCTCGTGTCTAGCATTTTATTTTGTACACTATTGAGGGCTAAGAGTCCAAAAGTACTTTTTGTTACTCACTACAATGGATTTTAATATAAATTCGAGATAGTTTGATTAAAATTTGTGAATTATATGCCCTACCAATATGGGGGTTCATTTAGTGTTGTGAAATAGTTCACGGACTTTATGAGGAAGGAAAAAGAAGAAAGAAAGGGAATGGAATATTTCAAGTGGCACAATGTGCAAAATACTTGTGATGCAGACTTGAGGACGATATCCTAAAAATTTTATTATGATGTGAAATATTTAAACTGGGCTACAAGCCGCGGTGGAAGTTATACAAGGACGAGGTCCTTGTGGAGAAAATTTATGTGTTTAAATTCTCCCTTTATGAAATTTAAATTTGTAATATAGTATTTGTCACGACCCAATTTTTCCCTCCGTGAACTGTCGTGACGGTACTTAGTCTCTACGACTAGGTCATCCTAATATTACTGAAATGAAATGAAAACATAGGGATAACAACTAACAAATATAATTAATAAGCAGAAACGGTGCCACTCGGCATATACAGTAATCATCTTTCCCAAAACCAAGAATGTCGCAATGTCACAAGCTTCTAAGAAGTCCTAACTGTTATATACATAATTTCTACGGAAAAGAAGAAAATGAACATATGGGATAGAGGGGACTCCGAGGTCTGCAGACGCGGACAGATATACCTTGAAGTCTCCTGAAGTAGCAACCACACAGCTAGACTCGAGGCTGATAGCTAGTACCTAGATCTGCACGTGGAAAACATGTGCAGGAAAGGGCATGAGTACATCATAACGGTTGCTAGTAAGTGCAAGCCTAGCCTCGATCGAGCAGTGACAAGATCAGGTCAGGGCCCTATTGGTATAAATATAATGCAATAATATAGAAGGAAATAATACAGTAAAATAAATACGGAAATCTAGCAGGAATAGAACTCAATGGAAGCCAACAGCTCAGAACACATTAATAGCAATAGGGGGATCTCCCAAGATATCGTCCCGTAGTCCCAAACATAAATATGCAAGGAGATCTCCCGGAATACCGTTCCATAGTCCCAAATTAAATATGCAATGCTGGGGGGATCTCCTTGAATACCATTCCATAGTCCCAAAGTAAATATGTTGTTCAAGGGAATCTCCAAAATACCGTTCCATATTCCCAAAGTAAATATGCAACTCAACCAATTTTAACAGTCACAGCAAGAAAACCTACAGTTCAGATTAAGTTCAAACCAAGAAACCCAGGTAATATCACTAAACATACTGCACAGCTTTCAAATAGGCAGTTAAAACACATAGGCTTGTTTTTCTAACCTAAACAGGATAGCACATATGCTAATGTAATTCAAACAAGAGAAAATCAGGTTTATGACTTAGTAAAAATTTAAGTTTTAAAACAAATAGCCTGTGTACGTACTTGTCACCTCACGTACACGATGCTCCTATATCAAAAAGTATCAAATCCTAAGGGGAGTTCCCTCACACAGGGTTAGGCAAGCCACTTACCTCGAACCAAAGGCCACTCAAAACTCAATCACAGCTTTGCCTTTCAAACACGCCTCCAAACCAACAATATCTAGCAAATTACCAACCAAACGTTTCAAAATAAGCCTTAGGAATCACCCATGATCACAAAGGACTCAATTTAGGTCATTATTGAAAAAGTCAACAAAAGTCAATACCCTGGCCCGCTTGGTTAGAACCCGAAATTCGGACAAAATCCTGATTATCCATTCACCCCCGAGCCCGAATATACAATTAGTATTGGAATCCGGCCTCAATTTGAGGTCTAAATCTCCAAATTTTGAAATCCCTGGTTTTTACCCAAAAATCCCCAATTCCTCCATGAAAACATTAGATTCTAGGTTGAAATCTTGTAAAAAGAAGTGAAAAATTGAAAGAAACTAGTTAAGATTCACTTACCTATGACTTGGGGAAGAAGTTTTTAGAAAATCGCCTCTTGTGTTTTAGGTTTTGAAAATTTGAAGAATGAACGAAAAATCCCGTACAAAAGTCATTTTGATCAGTTGCAGATATCCCATTTGCGACCAAGGGTGCGCAAATGCGAGTCCCGTAAATGCAAAGAACCTATCGCAAATGCGAAGGCCTCCTCATTCCTGATTTTATCGCAAATGTGAAGAAAGTCTTGCAATTGTGACCAATTGATCTCAATGGCGATCCCTGCCATTCCCAAACTTCCTTCCCAAATGTGAAAGGAAGTTTGAAATTGCAATTGCGAGCCCAGCTTCTCCTTGCAAATGTGAGAATTAGCTTGCAAATATGGACCCCCCAGAGGTTACAATTGCGATGCCTGATCTCGCAAATGCGAAATCAGGGGCATGCAACCTGCTTAGCTACACCAGCAAATTTTTCCAAGTGCAAATCACTCCGTAGCCTATCCGAATCTCAAGTCATAAAACATTATACGAACTTGCTTTCACAATCAAATTGCCAAAATAACACCTAGAACCACGAATTTTGCACTAAATCGAATAAAATTCTCAAGAACACTTTGAAATTTTTATTTTCTCAACCGACCATCTGAATCACGTAAAACCAATTCCGTTTTTATCAAATTTCACAGACAAGTCTTAAATATTATATTGAACCTATACCGAACTCCAGAACCAAAATACAGACCCGATACCAACAAGATCAAATGTTAAAATTTCTTAAAAGCAGTAGATTTTATGACTCAAAAAATTCATAACTGGAGCTAGGGACCTCCGATTCCGATTCCGGGTATAGGCCTAGGTCCCATATTTTGATACAGACCCACCGGGACTGTCAAAATATGAATTTGGATCCGTTTACCAAAAGTGTTAACAGAAGTCAACTCAAATGAAGTTTTAAGCAAAAATCCTTATTTTTATCAACTTTCAACATAAAAGCTTTCCGAAAGCACGCCCAGAATGTGCATGCAAACCGAGGAGTGGTAAAATGAGATTATTAGGGCCTCGAAAAAAAAATTTGGTCTTAATTCATAAGTAACCTATCGGGTCATCACAATATCCACCTCTAAAACATTTGTTCGCCCTCAAACGGACATAGAAAAGTACCTCGACTAGTAAAATGGTGGGGATATCTACTTCGAATGTCTGACTAGGACTCCCAAGTCGCCTCCTCAACCGGTTAACCCCGCCACTGAACCTTTACTGATGCAATGTTCTTTGACTTCAGCATTCGAACCTGCCTGTCCAAAATAGCCACTGGCTCCTCAAAATAAGATAGATCCTTGTCCAACTGGATTGATCTGAAATCTAAAACGTGAGATGGATCCCCATGATACCTCTGGAGCATCAAAACATGAAATACCGGGTGAAATCCTGCTAGGCTGGGAGGTAAGCCAGCTAATAATCAACCTCCCCAACACACCGCAACACCTCAAAATGACCAATAAACCTTGGGCTCAACTTACCCGTCTTTCCGAATCTCATAATGCCTTTCATAGGCAAAACCCGAAGCAAGACCCGATCTGCAACCATAAATGAAACATCGAGCATTGTTTGGACCAGGCTGTACGAAACCGATCCTGAATCACCTTAACCTTCTCCAAGGCATCCTAAACCAAGTCCGTGCCCAATAATCTAGCCTCGTCCAGCTCGAACCAACCCACTGAGGACCGACACCGCCTACCATACAAAGCCGCATGCGGTGCCATCTAAATGGTGGACTAATAACTGTTGTTGTAGGAAAATGAAGCAACTGGCAGGAACTGATCCCAAGAACCTCCAAACTCTATCACACACGCACAAAGCATATCCTCAAGAATCCGAATAGTGTGCTTGGACTGTCTGTTCGTCTGAGGGTGAAATGATGTGCTCAACTCCATCCGAGTACCCAAATCCCGTTGTACGGCTCCCCAGAACCGTGATATAAACTTAGTACCTCGGTCAGAGATGATAGATACTGGCGCACCATGAAGTCTAACAATCTCTTGGATATAAACTCGAGCTGGATGCTCAAAAGAATAGGTAGTTATCACATAAAGGAAATGAGCTGACTTGGTAAGTCTATCCACAATAACCTAAAATGCATCAAACTTCCGCTGAGTCCGTGGGAGCAATCCACCCGGTTGTTGATGCTCATGCTTCACCTGCTAGCAATTTAGACACCGAGCAACATACTCCACTATGTCCTTATTCATCATCCCCTACCAGTAATGTTGCCCCAAGTCTTGATACATCTTCGCGGCACCCGGATGAATAGAGTACCGCGAGCTGTGAGCCTCCTGAAGAATCAACTCACGCAAACCATCAACATTAGGCACACATAGCCTACCATGCATCCTCAATGCACCATCATCCCCAATAGTGACTTTCTTAGCATTGACGTGCTGGACTATGTCCCTAAGGAGAAGCAAATGAGGGTCATCATACTGACGCTCCCTGATACAATCATAAAGAGAAGATCGAGAGACCACACAAGCCAATACATGACTAGGCTCAAAAATTTTGAATCTCACAAACTGGCTGGCTAAGGCCTGAATATCCAACGACATGGGCATTTTCTCTACTGGTAGATAAGCCAAACTCTCTGCCTAGCAACTCAAAGCATCGGCCACCATATTGGCCTTTCGTGAGTGGTATAGAATAGTGATATCATAATCCTTAAGCAGCTCTAACCACCTCCTCTAATGCAAAGTAAGATCCTTCTGCTTGAATAGATGCTACAAACTCTGGTGATTAGTATAGATCTCACAAGGGACAACTTACAAATAATGCCTCTAAATCTTTAACGCATAAACAATAGCAGCTAACTCAAGGTCATGGACAAGATATTTCCTTTCATGCCCCTTCAGCTATCTAGACAATCACCCTATGATTTTGCATCAACATCATGCCGAGGAAAACTCGCGACGCATCACAATAAACTATATAAGACCCCGAACTGAAGGCGATACCAATATTGGGGTTGAAGTAAAATTTTTCTTGAGCTTTTGAAAGCTCTCCTCACACTCTTCCGTCCACCTAAACGAAGCACCCTTCTGGATCAACCTAGTCGTGGGTACTGCAATAGATGAAAATCCTTCAACAAATCAACGATAATAGCCTGCGAAACCAAGAAAACTTCAAATCTCTATAGCTGTGGACAGTCTGGGCCAACTCTGCACTGCTTCCACCTTCTTCGAATCTACTTTGATCCCTTCACTTGACACTACGTGACCCAAAAATACCACGGAATCTAACCAGAAATCACATTTTGAGAACTTTGCATATAACTTCCTCTCTCTCAATCTGAAGCACAGTCCTCAGGTGCTCCTCATGATCTTCCCAACTCCGGGAGTACACTAGAATATCACTAATAAAGACAATGATAAATGTATCAAGATAAGGCAAAATACGCTATGCATCAAATGCATAAATGCTGCTGAGGCATTGGTCATCCCAAATGACATGACAAGGAACTCATAATGACCATACCAATTCCTAAACGCAGTCTTCGAGATATCTGGCTCCCGAATCTTTAACTGATGATAACCTGAACGCAAATCAATCTTGGAAAACACTCGAGCACCTTGTAACGGATCAAATAGGTCATCAATACGAGGCAAAGGATACTGGTTCTTCACTACAACTTTGTTCAACTAGCGATAATCAATGCACATAATGCATAGAACCATCCTTTTTCTTCACAAATAAGATAGGAGCACCCCAAGGTGACATATGGGCCGAATGAAGCCCTTATCAAGCAATTCCTGTAAATGTTCCTTCAACTCCTTCAACTTAGAAGGCGCCATACGATATGGCGGAATAGAGATGGGCTGAGTGCCCAGCAACAAATCAAAACCAAAATCAATATCTCTATCGGGTGACATGCCCGAAAGATCAACTAGAAACAAATAAGGGAAATCCCTCGCTATTGGAACTGAGTCGACTATAGGTCTATCAATACTGACATCTCTCGCATAAGCTAGATATGCGTCACACCCATTCTCAACCATTTGTTGAGCTTTAAGAAATGTAATAACTCCGCTGGAAGTGTAATCTAATGTACCCCTCCACTCTAATCGCGGTAAATTCGGCATAGACAGTGTCACGGTCTTGGCATGACAATCAAGAATAACATAATGGAGTGACAACCAGTCCATGCCCAAGATAACATCAAAATCTACAATGCTGAGCAATAATAAATCAGCTCTGGTTTCAAAACCACTAAGAACAATCAAACAAGACCGATGCATGCGGTCCATAAAATAAGTCTCCCACAGCAATAGATATATAAACATGGGAACTCAAAGAATCCTGAGATATGCCCAAATGCGGGGCAAAATAAGAGGATACATGGGAATAAGTGGATCCTAGATCAAATGGAAACGATGCATCTCTATAACAGATTGAAACAATACTTGTAATGACAGAATCGGAAGAAAGGACCTTTGTACAAGCATGAAACGCATAGTATATAGCCTAGCCTACCCTTCTAGGGTGACCTCTACCTCCTTGACCTCTACCTCTAGCTAGATGAGCAGGTGGAGTGGTAGTTGGCGTCGTAATCATAGCTTGGGAATCTTATGGGACATGTTGAGGCTGAGAAGTCTGTAGAGATGCACCCCTCCTAAGTCTGGGCAATATCTAACCATATGACAGGTGTCTCGACACTCAAAATAAGCTCTAGGAGGGTGTGGCAGCTGTGAGTGACTTGGGCCAGGTCTGTTGGACTGGCCATTGATAGCACCCCGTGCAGGAGGCACACTAGATACTGGAGGCGCATAATAAAGCTCTTAAGATCTAGGAGGAGCTAGAACACCACTAGCTGCTAAAAGAGATAAATGAACATGGCGGCTCATATAACTCCTACCATGACGAACTACAGCTAGGGCACGGGCACCAGAATAATGGCCCGACTCTCGAGACCTTTTGGCCTCTCTCTCTTCCCTATCTAGAGCAAGCATGCCCTCCACTCTCCTATCAGCACACACCACCTGTTGATACACAATATCTATCTCTAACTCCCGGGCCATGCTAGTCCTGATGCTAGGAATGAGTCCCTTAATAAACCAATAGACCCTCTCTCGAACTATAGAAACCAAGGTCGGTGTATGTCTAGCCAGGTAGCTGAAACAGACTGCATACTCTGAAACAATCATAGTACCCTGGCGCAACTGCTCAAACTCCGCGCACCATACGTCCTTGAGGCTCTAAGGGACATACTCTCTCAAAAACAAGTCCAAGAACTGAGTCTATCTAAAGGAAATTGCCTCAGCTAGACTGTCCAACTCATAAGTACGCCACCACTGATAGGCTACACCTCGAAGCTGGAAGGTATTGAAAGAAACCTCACTCAACTCTGCTATGCCCATAGTGTGGAGGATATGGTGGCACTCCTCCAAAAATCCCTGAGCATCCTCTGATGCTAGATCACTGAATATAGGAGGGTCATACTTCTTGTACCTCTCAAGCCTCCGCTTCTCCTCCTCTGAAGCCGCTACCCTACCCCCAGACTGAACTAGGGTTACAGGTGGTGCCAGTATAACCTCTGGGATCTGATCAACTTGAACCCGCTGCTCTGGGGTGCGGACAGCGGGAGTCTATGCTCTTCCCCTGGCCTGAGATTTGGCTGAAGTAAGGGGAATCAACCCTTCCTAAGCTAGAGTGTTTTACATGCTCATGAACTGTGCAAGGGTCTCATGAAGAGTTGGAGTAGTAGTAGTAGGCATATCAGGTGCGTGTGCTCCGATTGGAGCTACTGGTGGCTCATCTCCAGCAGCTCGCGCGGGTGCTCTGGTTGCACCATGTGTACATTCTCGGCCTCTACCCTGGACCCGGCCTCAAGTGGCTCCAGTAGGGGGCACGGGTGTCTGGTCATCTCCAGTAGCATGTGTCCTGACCATCTGTGAGAGAATATAAGACAGAAGTTTAGAATTTTGAAGTCAATAATCTCGCACGACAAGGAATCAAATAAAGTGGAATTTTCCTAACACTTCCACAGCCTCCCAAAGATAAGTACAGATGTCTCTATACCGATCCGTGAGACTCTAATAAACTGTCTTTTGACTAACGACTCCTATGAACCTA
Source organism: Nicotiana glauca (assembly GCA_026770625.1). Lineage (NCBI taxonomy): Eukaryota > Viridiplantae > Streptophyta > Magnoliopsida > Solanales > Solanaceae > Nicotiana > Nicotiana glauca. The sequence continues at coordinate 182,683 of MU721422.1, read as the reverse complement.
AAGCTCTGATACCTACTTATCACAACCCAATTTCTCCCTCCATGAACTATCGTGACGGTACCTAGTCTCTAAGACTAGGTCATCCTAATACTGCAAAAATGAAATAAAATCACAAGGATAACAACTAACTGATATAATTAATAAGTAGAATGGTGCCACTAGGCATATACAATAATCATCTTTCCCAAAACCCGAAATATCGCAATGTCACAAGCTTCTAAGAAGTCCTAACTGTTCTATACATCATTTTTACGGAAAAGAAGAAAATGAACATAGGGGATAGAAGGGGACTCCGAGGTATGCGAACGTAGGCAGATGTGCCTTGAAGTCTTCTGAACAAGCAACCACATAGCTAGACTCGAGGCTGATAGCTAGGACCTAGATCTACACACGGGAAATATGTGCAGAAAAGGGCATGAGTACATCACAACGGTACCCAGTAACTGCTAAGCCTAACCTTGATCGAGTAGTGACGAGATCAAGTCACGGTCCTACTGGTAGAAATATAATGAAACAATACAGAAGGAAATATTACAGTAAAATAAATACGGAAATCTAGCGGGAATAGAACTCAATGGAAGCTAACAACTCAGAACATAGTAATAGAATAAGGGGGATCTCCCGGGATACCATCCCGTAGTCCCAAACGTAAATGTGTAGGGGGATATCTCGGAATACCATTCCATAATCCCAAAGCAAATATGCAACTCAACCAATATAATTAACAATCACAGCAAGAAAAGCTACAGTTTGGATTAGGTTCAAACCAAGAAAGCCAGGTAATATCAATAAACATGCTGCACAGAGTCCAAATAGGCAGTTAAACACGTAAGCATGCTTTTCTAATCTAAACAGGACAGTACAAATGTTAATGTAATTAAAACAAGAGAAAAATAAGTTTATGACTTGGTAAAAAAATGAGTTTTACAACAAATATCCCGTGTATGTACTCGTCACCTCACGTATATGGCGCTCATATATAAAATAGTACCAAATCCTAAGGAGTGTTCTGCCACACAAGGTTAGGCAATCCGCTTACCTCGAACCAAAGGCCACTCAAAACTCAATCGTAGATTTTCCTTTCAAACGCACCTCCGAACTAGCAATATCTAGAAAATTAACAACCTAACATTTCAAAATAAGCCTTAGGAATCACCCACGATAACAAAGGCCTCAATTTAGGTCATTATTGACAAAGTCAACAAAAAGCCAACACCCTGGCCCCCTTAGTCCGAACCCAAAATTCAAACCAAAACCCGATTACCCATTCACCCCCAAGCTCGGATATACAATTGGTTTTGGAATCCGACCTCAATTTGAGGTCTAAATCCCCAAATTTTGAAACCCCTAGTTTCTACCCAAAATCCCCAATTCCACCATGAAAATATTATATTCTAGGTTGAAATCGTGTAAAAAGAAGCGAAATATTGAAAGAAACTAGTTATGATTCACTTACCTACGATTTGGGGAAGAAAAATCTTTGGAAAACCGCTTCTTGTGTTTTAGATTTTGAAAATTTGAAGAATGAATGATAAATCCCGTCCAAAAGTCATTTTGATCAACTGTAGGAGTCGCGTTTGCGACCAGGGGTTCCAAATGTGAGCCCCACAAATACAAAGAACCTATTGCAAATGTGAAGGTCTCACCATTCCTGCTTTCATCGCAAATGCGAAGAAAGTCTCGCAATTGCAACCAATTGATCGCAATTGTGATCCCTGCCATTCCCAGACTTCCTTCGCAAATGCGAAGGAAAGTTTGCAATTGTGAACACTGGTGGCCCAGTTTCTCCTCACAAATGCAAGAAGCAACTCGAAAATGCGGACCCCTCAAAGGTCGCAATTGCGATGCCTTGTCTCGCAAATTCGAGATTAGAGGCCTGTAACCTGCGTAGTTACACCAACAAATTTTTCCAAGATCAAATCACTTTGTAGCCTATCGGAAACTCACTCAAGCCCTCAGGGTTCCAAACCAAACATGCACACAAGTCTTAAAACATCTACGAACTTGATCGCACGATCAAATCGCCAAAATAACACCTAGAATCACGAATTTAGCACCAAATCGAATGAAATTCTCAAGAACACTTTGAAATTTCTATTTCTCAACTGGACGTCCGAATCATGTCAAACTAATTCCGTTTTTCATCAAATATTATATTGAATTTCATTGACAAGTCTTAAATATTATATTGAACCTGTACCGGGCTCCAGAACGAAAATACAAAATCGATACCAACAAGATCAAGCGTTAAAAATTTCTTAAAAGCAATTAAATTTTCATACTCTCAATTTTCAACAAAAATTCATAACTCGAGCTAGGGACCTCCAATTACGATTTCAGGCATACGTCCAGGTCCCATATTTTGATACGGACCTACCGGGATTGTCAAAATACAAATCTGTGTCTGTCTACTATAAGTGTTGACCGAAGTCAACTCAAATGAAATTTTTAAGTAAAAATCTTTAGTTTTATCAACTTTTAACATATAAGCTTTATGGAAGCACGCCTGAAAATATGCATGCAAATCGAGGAGGGGTAAAATTAGATTTTTAAGGCCTCAAAGTATAGCATTTAGTTTTATTCATAAGATGACCTATCGGGTCATCACAATATTAATAGAGAGTCATTCCTATTAGGCTTATTTGATAATTCTTTTATGTGTTATTGTGCATATTTAAGCCATATTCATGCTGTAAATATTGAGTTTTGGCCTATGAGGTGAGTTTTCATGTGGCATTAAATGTGACTCGTTAATCCGTATAAATAATTATGATGTTTTCATGCCTCGTGTGTTGCTATTGTTGATACCCAATTTTTTCCTCATACATTTCAAAATATGCATACACGCTTTAAAAATATTGTACATGAATTTACAAATATGCACACTTATTTTTATAATTTTCTATAATTTTTAAAGGCCCTGAATCCATTTATTTCTATCATCTAAATTCGTCAATTATGTTCATATGAGTGTTCAAATATCTTAATTGTATTTTTTACAATTATATTTGTATTTTTTATATTATAATTGCATATTTTGCAATAATAGCCCATACATATGCATAATTACATTATATATATAGAAAATAACTTTTTATATTTTTATAATGTTATGTAATTATTTTAAATCATCTTCATGCATAAAAATTATTTTTATCATTTAATTAGCTATTTTTACAAATTATTGTATTAATTAATTGGGTATTTAACAAATAGACCTTTTATTAAGTTTAATTTCGGACCACCCAAGCCCAATTCAAATCAAACCTAGACCAATCCGCCCCAACCCAGAACCAATCGTGACCGTTGATTTCTAAGATCAGCGGTCTATATCACCCCTTACCATTTTTAATCCAAACAACCCCCTAACCCTACTCATTTGTTATCACCCGCCACCTTTGAATCCCCTTCTTCTCCGGTTCTCTTTGAATCTAACCCTAACCCTAGCATCGTCACCTAAATTTTTCCCGAAACCCTTCGATTATTACTCGCTCCATGGGGTTCCCTGGTGATTTAAGGCCCCTACCAGCCTGTTACATCTTCTGGTTGTTTGACTTTATCGATTTATGAGAGAACCTCAAAGAGATTCAACCAAGTTCCATCGAAATCTGACTCACAGGCCTATCTTATGGCCATCTCTATTTGTGAGTACTATTATCTTGTGTTTATGGCCCGAATCTCCGGTCCAAACCAAATTTTCTTTTATCTCTGTCACTTTCTCAAATCCCCCATCTCTTACACTTTGAATCCGTTCAGATCATTGTAGATCAGAAACGTTTTCGAGTTTATACGGTAGTTTTCTTTAAAAAACTTCTATTCTCTTTATCATCGACTGATTTTAATGTCCTCCAAATTAGGGTTTTGATTCTTTAGTATTTGCTGTATATCTGAAATGGCTTCGAGTTTCTATAGCATTTTTCTCTAAAGGTTTTCTGCTTTACTTACTGTTAATCGATCCTAATGTTTCTCTAAAACTAGGGTTCCACTTCTTCTTGTTTCTGCAATAGCTTTCTAAAGTTTTAAGTATTTGAATCTGATTATCTTTCTAGTTCTACTGACTCTCTCATGCCTATGTCCTAGTCCTTTGTTTGTTAATTTGTCTCACTGACCGCTTCAATTTTTCCCGTTATTATTTATCTCTGTCAATCAAAATAGATTGACTGATTTTACTTATGGTTCGAATTATATTTTTTCCTGTTAAAATTAGTACTTCCCCGTGATTTTACCTATTTCCCTCATTTATGACATTTAATTGGTACTACTTGCCTTATTTTGATTTATTAGTCTAATCTATGGTCTTTAGACTTATTGTTTACCTTATTTAACTTCAATCGGGTATGCTGACTGATTTCGTATGAGATTCTCCCTAATTTAAGTAATATTTCTAGATTCTGTTTTATTAATTGATTAGGTTTAGCCTTGACTGACTGGTTAATTGATTTATATACTTTATTTATGTGCCATTAATTTTTCTTGCCTTATTCGTTTACTCTACTCAATGTTATGTAAGTTTCATTTTTTTCTTTAACACACACAAATATAGTTCAACACACACACACGCACATATATATAGAAAATTAAACAAAGTTCTTACTCTCTTCCTCTATCACAATCTTCTACTCTTTCTTGTTACATTGTCTAGCCGGCTACAAGCCAAGACCTTTGGACACTATTTGCTTCACTTTTCTATTCCAACTTCTTAACTGGTATGCCTCCACTTTACTATCATTCAAATCTCTATATGATTTAACTTGTTTACTTCCTGTTCTCAGCATGTCTACTTTCATGTTATTAAATCAATATGTCCTTTGTTATCAGCCTGCCTATTTTTAACTAGACCTATGTATTTCATGCTAATACTCTTAATCAGCATGTCTATTTACATATGATTAGACCAAGAGGGTCTCTATTTCCAGCATACTTGCATGCCTGCTTCTATTAACTAGACTTATGTGTTTTCCTGCTTTCAACATGTCTACATGTCTGCCTCTATTCCATTAGACCTATGTTTACTTGCCCTGTTCTAAGTGCTCATCCTTACAAACTTCTGACTAAGTCATGGTCCATATGCCCTCCACTCCGCTTACTTTTCTGTGTGATTGTCTGATCCTAGCATGTTGTCCTATGATTAATACATTCCTGTATGTTAACCTAGTAATGGTTAAGACCGTAAGAAACCTTGTTAAATTAATTGATCTAATCTGCTGTTGATTGATGGAGTTCAGGGCTAAGCTCCTTCTGTTACATCTGGGCCATATAGGTGTTTTCTTTGTGACTATGTTTATGCTGAGGCCCTCTGTTTCAAAATGCTTCTAAATGGTTTAATACTTCTGAACTATTTTACTTCTGGAATGTTTTACTTCTGAACTATTTTCTTCAAACTATTTCTAAATTTTCAAGCACTACCTTCCACTCCGACTCGTAGAATGTCTAGGATCTTGCCCCTCCAGTGTGAGCACTTCTTAGGAGCCCGTGAGACTCTTCTGAACTCTGACACACTAGGGCTAACCCTCCCACACTGCACAAAGACTGTTTCTCTTTGAAGAGAGTCTGGGTGTGAGCATTGCCGTGGTCTCTGAGGCCCTTGGAAACTTTGATGCACTAGGATACTCTCTTGGATACTATGAGTTGTTGGGGTACTGCATATTTGGTTGAAAGCCTGGTCTTCCAGGTTTACTATTTGGGCATGTTTAGGCTCCCTATATTTTAGCGATTTCACATCTGTAATTCATTATTTATGTTTGGTTTGTAATAATAGTTTCTTCTTAAACAGATATTGGGGATATTAGTGAAACTGGGAGGGGTTCTTATACATATCTTGTTGGGAAAGTGTAGATACCATACCTATAGGTTGTTGCAATGTTTGTTTATTTAGATATCATGCCTATAGGGTTTAAAAATCAATCATGCATTCTAGATACCATGCCTGTAAGTTTGTTTTACTATTTTTTTGCTTATGTACATTCAAATACCCTGCTTGCATTATAGATACCATACCTATAGGGTTTAAAATCAATCCTGCATTCTAGATACCATGCCTATAGGTTATTCAGATGTTTATTTATTTAGGCACCATACCTGTAAGCTCAAAATCAATATCTGTATGCCAATAAGGTGTAAATTAGTTTCTGTATGCAAACAAGGTTTGAAACCAAACTCTGCATTTGGATACCATGTCTATAAGTTTTGAATCAATTTCTACACCTAGACAGCATGCCTATAAGGTTCAAATTAGTTCTCGCATCTGGATATCATGTTTATAAGGTTTTAAAACCAATTTCTGCATTTAGATACCATGTCTATAAGGTTTTGAAACCAATCTCTACATTTAAATACCATTTCTATTAGTTTTGAATTAATTTCTACACCTAGACAGCATGCCTATAAGGTTCGAATCAGTTCTCGCATCTAGATATCATGTCTATAAGTTTAAAATTAGTTTCTATACTTAGACAACATGCCTGTAGGACCTAAAGAACCAAACTGCCTGCTTAAAATTGCTTATTGTAGTTCTAATTAACGATCAGACATCATGTTTATAGGACATCTCAGATCCACGCCTAGGCAAGCCTGTAGGATAATTAAAATCCTGCAAAATTGTAAAATTGTGTTTTTGTTATTTGTGAATTTTCCAGCTCCAGCAAGCTCTAAAATCAGTAGGCAAACTGACTAGGTCTCTATTGCCTCACTTCAACACGATGCTGCATATATTCTATTTGTCATACTCACCTAGATATCCTGCTTTAGGGTCATTTTAAATATCTGAAATCTTGTTGTTTGAGACGTGCTATTTTCTGCTTATGTGAGGAGGTAAAAGTGAGCCTTTAATTGCCCCTTTATGTGAATGTCGTATTTGCTTTTTTTCTTGTCGCTTAGATTTTCTCTTTTTACGCACCTTAGCAGAGTCTAGAACTGCCTTAATTAGAGGTCCTAAAGACCTCTAGGGCCATAAGGAAGGGACGGGCAAGACACGCATAGAGTGCGTCTAATTAGAATCGCTTATATAACCACTAAGGGGAGGGTAATTGGGTAGTAAAGGATATGATGACCAGTGCGCTAATGCTATGTGTAGCACCCCAACTTGGGGACGATTACCAAGCATGGTACAAAAGTGACCCTATAGGCTAAAAAACCTAGGACCCCTTTGCTACTTATTTTTATATGTAATATCCATTTGTCTAATTTATTTTATCTGTTTATAGGACTAATTCACCTAATTTGAGTTCGGCCAGGACCACTATTGTGGACCTCGAGGGGTGCCTAACACATTTCCCTCAAGGTTTATTTCGAACCTTTACCCAATCTCTGGTAACGTAAACCAGTTCATGAGTTATTTGCTCTAGGTGCCCTAACGCACCTTAAATCTATTAGGTGGCAGGTCTTCAAATTCAAATACCCAATTTCCAAAAGGAAGTGAGTTGTCCCAAAGACATGTCAAAATCCCGGACTCCACAAGGAAAAAGGGGGCGCGACAGCTATCAATGTTGTGAAAATTTTGAAACAAGATTTTGGTTAATATAAGATTAATTGGGGATTCTAGAATTAATTAAGAACAACAATTATGACCAGAGATGTGGTTATGGGCATACATATAATGTGTGTGTAGGCACAAAATTGCCACAGCTAGTTGAGACTAACACAATGTGATAATATGAAAATCAGGTCTTTTTGAAATTTATTTGAGTGTAAGAAATTGGCTTTAAAGCTTATAAATGAAGATAAAAAAATAATTTCAACTGAGATGGCGTTGTTGGATCCATGTTACATTTCAAGCGAAGTAGATTCATCTACAGGTATATGTGTAAGAATACACTCAGTAATTTAATATCCTCAGAATAATCCTTAGCACGTTCGAGGACGAACGTATGTTTTAAGAGGGGGATAATGTAATGACCTAACTTGTCATTTTAAGAATTTACACCACAGTCAGCTACTTAAGGTCTCGAGCAACTTCGTAATACGTATTATGACTTGCGTGCGCAATCGAGTTTAATTTTTGGAAGATTTGGAATTAAATTGAAATAATAATTCTCATTTTTGAAGCTTAAGTGAAGTATTGAACGGATGATTGAATATGTGTGAACAATCCTGGAAGGGAATTTTGATGATTCCAAAGTAACTTCGTATGGTGATTTCAGACTTAAGAGTGTATACGGATATTTATTTTGAGTCTCGTAGTTAAATTTGACTTGAAATGGCAAAAATAGGAAATTGAAAGTTTGGAAGTTTGACCAGTAGTTGACTTTTTGATATCAGGATAGAAATATGATTCTGGAAATTGGAATAGCTCCGTTATGCCATTTATAACTTGTGTGCAAAATTTAAGGTCAATCGAACTTGGTTTGATAGGTTTCAAGATGGAAAAAGTTGGAATTTCTTAGTTTCATTAGGCTTGAATTGGGTGTGAATCGTATTTTTAGCGAAGTTTGATGTGATTGAGACCTCGGCTAAGTTCGTATGATATTTTAAGACTTATTTGTGTATTTGGTTGGGGTCTCGGGGGCCTCAGGTGTATTTCAAGTGTGTTTCGGATCATTTTGGGTTACCTTGGATGCTAATTTTCTGATGTTTGGTGTTGTTCTTCGTGTTCGCGGAGGAGAATTTGGCTTTGGGATTTTGTTCTTTGCGTTTGCGAAGAGACACTCGCGTTCGCAAAGAAGGAAATCTCTGTTGGACAGGTCTGATGTTGGAGGCTCATATCTCGCAATCTATAAAGAATTTGAAGATGATCCAAAAATTAAAGTTATAGCCCTTTGTGTCTAGTTTTCAGAAAAGTAATCCAGTTGTCATTTGGAGTTGTGTAAAAAAAGTTATGGTGGATACGCTACAAGCTGTCAGGGAAGCATTTGAAATCTACTACACAAGGATGACTTTGGAAGCCTATATCTCGCAATCTATAAGGAATCATGAGATGAGCAACATATGAAAGTTATTGTGCTTGGTTTCTAATTTCATAAAGTCAAAACATTTTCATTTGGAGTTGTGTATAAAACGTTATGCCCATTATACTAGAGAATGTCTGAGAAGAGTTTGGAAATCGCTGTTGAGGAAATCGTTCATAGAGAACGTGAGGGGAGGGTCACGAACGGAAAGAACAAATCTTTGGGCAGCAGAATAAAGTCCAAATTTGGGTCATTCTTTCATTTTTGGACCAAGGAAGCTCGACTGAGACGGGTTTTCGAGAGTTTTTCAAGGAAAATATTGAGTTAAGAATTCCTAGCTCGATTTTGGTTATAATACATGAATCTATCATGAAATTTGTGAATTGGGTTGAGAACCGTAGAAATTTTCTATACCTTAAATTTAAGATTTGGAGAACGATTCGTTATCGGAATTTAATAAAGTTGGTATGGTTGAACTCGTATCGGAATGGGTGTTCGAATTTCATGAAAATTATGTCGGGTTTCGAGAGGCGGATCCCCCGTTGACTTTCGGTTGACTTTAATATGAAATTTTAAGTTGATGTTTTATTATCCAGAATTGTTTCCGATGAATTTTAATGAAGTTGTACAATTAATTTGTATAGATCTTAGCTGTCCGGAGGTCAATTCAAGCAAGAAGACTATTTTGGAATATCGGCCTAACTCCGTAAAGATAAGTATCTTGCCTAACTCTTTGTGAAAGAATTACCCCTTAGGCATTGAGTCTTATGTAAAAATTGTGTGATTGAAAACCATGTACGCGAGGTGACGAGTACGTACTTGGTTTATATGTACAAATTATAGCGGTTAAAATTTGTAGACACCCATATGTATTAAATTAAAATTTTGTTGGAACTTATTAAATCCCTTGTTTGTCATGCCTCATTCCTTGTTTACCAAGGTTCTTTTTATATGATAATTTGGTATGATTTTCACTTGAACTTTATGTGAACTCTGTGTTTGTTTGAGATACCACTGATATGGAAAATATTTTCATTACTGATTTTATCTACAAATAATTTAAATGAAGAATTTTAATTAATAAGATGAATAAATCTATTTATTTTCTGAAGTTATGATTTAAAAAAGGTATTTTTCCTTGATGAATTATCTTTATGTTCATGTTGTTGAAAACTCAATATTGAATTATAAAGGCCGTGAATCATATTGAGTCAAAGTTCCAAATTATGAAATATTATTCGGTTGATTTGTTCACTCCAAACATTTAGTTAAGATGTTGTGCACATTATGTCGAGTCATGAGCTTCTTATTATAAAAAAATAATATTATTGTTGATTTCTATGGCAAGTTGTGATATTTGAGCACTTGTAGTGTAATTTGTGGGAATAAACCAGCCTGGGTCATAGAGTCCATGAACCACAGCATATGGTCCATGATCTCCTGAAAGCTTGGTGCTGTCATGAAATCTGTCGGGGTAGGCTCTGCTACGGGCACCTCGCTCTGCTCCTCAATGATAAGATAATCTACTAGATCCGCTGGCGATGCAACTGGGGTAAATCTGGGACATCCTCGTCTCCTACCTCAGGTCGGTACCCTCCCCCGACCTTTACCTCGGCCTGTAGCAACGGGGGAAGTAGCTCATCCTGGGTCCGGAACATTATCTGTACGCATCCTCACCATCTGTGAGAGAATAGAAGAAAGAAACTTAGTATACCATCAACTGCACGATAGAAGATGCATAAAGAGTAGTGTTCTAACACCCTATAGCCTCTCTAAGATAAGTACGGACGTCTCCGCACTGATATGCAAGACTCTATTAGGCCAGCACATCACTTGTGTGTGACCTACGAGAACCTAGCACTCTGATACCATGTTGTCACGACCTAAATTCCATTATTGGTCGTGATGATGCTCAACGCTATTGTTAGTCAAGCTAACACTAGTCAACTAGTTAATTCCCATTTTTATTTTTAAGAAATCCCAATATTTACCTTTACTTATAATTAACGCATTTGATATATAACGAATTTTTAAGGTATGTAAAACGGAAACAACTAGACGAAGTCATAACTATAGAAATACAACCCAAAAATTAAGTCTACTAATATGTTCCAAGATCTAGTGTCACAAGTGTATGGGCAACTAGCAGAATATACAAACGATGAATATCCTACTGTCTAAAATAGAATAGACAGATACAACAAAAGAAAAACTTCGGCATGCTGCTGAATGGCTCGGAAGGGGAAGCTCACCGTGAAGTCTCAGTCCAAGATCAAGTATGCGCGTCGGACGGATAACTAGATGTACCTGCCTCATATCCTGTACAATTAAGTATAGAAGCGTAGTATGAGTACATACCCAGTAAGTATTCAGTCTAACCTCGAAGAAGTAGTGACGAGGAGTCGACTTGACACTTACTAGGACCAACAATAATATAATTAAAGTGTTATGCTAAGCATGAATAGCATGAATAATATTGACAGTTTAATAACAGGAAGTGATAAGTTCTTCTTTCACAATATAATTTCAATTTCAGTCATATCATTTAACAACTTACATTTCAAGTCATTTAAACAGTATAAATCATGGAGAGTTCCAAATAATTAACATGCGCAATTAGATCGAGGTCGTACGGCCTGGTTCAGCATAATGTTAAAGTGTGCACTGCCAGAGGGTCGAATGACGCGAACCATAGATGCATCTATTTACTACCGAGGCGCTCGGCCTGATCCACAAATAATAGTTATTTTCAAGAAAATTCAAATTTCTCATTTACAGTCAGATATCTCATTCAAACCTTCAGGTAAGTGAATTTAACCTTATACAATTCTTTTTTATAAATTTCTAACATGACTTAAGTGATTATATTAGTAAGTAAGGATACAAACATTCCAATTATAGCATGATACAGATCCTAAACTACCCGGACAATAACATAATAGTAGCTACGTACGAGCTCTTGTTACCACGTACATACGTAGAACCCACAAATAGGTACAAATATTTATTTAATTCACCAATGGGGTTAATTCCATCTTACAAGGTTAGAAAGGAGACATACCTCGTCTCAAAGCCTGAGAGGTATATTTTTGTTTTGTGTATCACTAGATTGTCTATCTTATTAATTATGTAAAGTGTATTCTTATATTCCTACTATGAACTTGATTTATTGTTACTGAGGTAATGATATTAATCATTCTTTTAGATCATTATTATTTTCTTTTGGTGACTTTCCGATGTGTCTATGGATATGCATACCACCTGTTTTGCATCTCAATTGGCAATTGCGCTTGTTCTTCGATTGACAAAATATCCAATAAGAATCTTAGGGTGTCGTAATATTTTACTTTGAATGTTTCTATATGGAACGTTAATGCGGAACATGTAACCATCTAGAGCTTTGTTGCAATTTTAGTCACAGAAATAGTTACAGTAATCAAAATCTAAGGCATTAAATTATCGGGATAATTTCACAGATGGTCACTCAACTATATTTCAATTTTACTAAAGTCATTCAACTATTTTTTGTCACTTAACTAAACTTTCACATTGTCACTTAAAAGTCATTTTGGCTCAAACCCCTACCATATATATGACATGACATAAAATTTAATAAGAAAAATTCAAAAATAAATATCGTATATGTTTAAATGGATTATAGTCACTTTAGATCCATTTCTTCCTTGATGTGATTTGACTCATATCTCACATTAGTTTAAAAATGATTATCCTATACTACAAAATTCATGTCTTTTCTGTTACACAATGCTCATTTATATTACTATACCAAAAAAATTCTTATCTTGTTTATATGCCTAATTCGAGTCATTTTATAACTCTACTAAAATTAAAATACTATTGTATCCAACTCACATAATATATTTATAATTTTCTAGCTAAATTAAAATAGTATTGTATTCATCTTTCATAACATATTAATGTATCATAAGCATACAATAATAATAATAATAATAAGGCTAATAAGAGTCTATTTTCACATTGAACATGCAATTACAGACGATCTATTGTAATTGTTTAGACAAAAGAAATAGTGTATTTGTACGATAAAAATTCCACAAAAAAATCACAAGATCTAATTTTATTAGCGGTGTGTGTTTTTCCCCTATTGAAACCCATTTGGGTTATGAGTCAAATCACATTAAGGGAGAAATGTATCTAAAGTGGGTATGGTCTAATTAAGCTTATGTGACATTTATTTTTAGATTTTTCACATTAAATTTTATGCCATATCATATTTATGATAGGATTTTGAGCCAAAATGACTTTTAAGTGACAATGTAAAAGTTTAGTTACTTTTAAGTGACAAAAAGTAGTTGAGTGACATTAGTAAAATTAAAACTATTTTCATTTAAACAACTATTTTCACGGTTTATTCCTGTCTTTCATAGACTCTATAGTTCCAAATGTCTAGAGTAGATTACGAAGTATTTGAGAATCACCATTTTTATCATACAAATAGTTATAGTGGGTTGACGAAAATCGAAAGCACTAAATTACTAGGTGGCCACGATCAATTTGGATCTTCTACTGAAATATTATTTGTAACAAACCAATTCACAACACAAACAGAGATTTGTATTTTATAATCACTGAACGAAATTACACTGTAAAAGAAAATATTAATGGAATGAAGAACAAAAATTAATTAGGAATTAGAGGAACAAGGAAAGGATAATCAAAAGGGGATGAGAAGTTTCAGAGATTAGAAAGATAGAGATGAGAAGAACAGCCTCAGCCAAAGTCTCAACATAATTTGCATGCTCTCCTCCTCGCGCAAACTGATAATTATAAGAACTACATTTCTTCTTGTCCAGTAACTCTTCGACACGTGTACCTCAACTCGGGTCCCAAAGGTAGTCCAATAACCTTGTGTTGGGCTGTTTAATCACTTGACCCCATCATAAACCATTACGAGCCCAAGTGCATCATTTTTGTTCGCCTCGTTTTTCACAACAATATTCCCGCCCTCACTGAGATCCCTATCCTCAAGTTTCGATCCAAGAAATGAAAAAGGGTTATAAACGTCAATGTCACGACCTAAAATCCACTAAGGGTCGCGATGGCGCCGGACACAGCTGTCAGGCAACCCAACCCAAATTACTTGATGAAGTTCTCGTTTTAAAAAACCTTGAAAACTAAGATTTTCCTTCAATTTTTCATAAATAAGAAGATAACGGCTTCAATTCAAATTAAATAATAAGCAATTAGTACAAAATATTTCAAAACCATCCCAGAATTCGGTGTCACAAGTGCATGAGCATCTACCGATAAGGAAATAAGATACAACATCCGTCCGGAATACAGTGGACCGGAAGTAAATACAATATACAGGAAGGGACTATACTAGCTGCGAGCTGCCTCGAATAATGCCACTCACCTAGTCCCAAAATCATCCGCTTCTACACCCAGTAGGCCGCTAGGTTACATATACCTGTGCAATAAAAATGCACAGAAGTGTAGTATGAGTATGAAAACAACGTGTACTCAGCAAGTATCCCGTCTAATCTCAAAGAAGTAGAGACGAGAGGCGACTCTAATACTTGCTAGTGGTCAATCAATAATATAATAAAATGTGAGGAAATCCTGGATTTAAAAATTAGTTCTAACTTACAAAGCTGGAAAACAGGTAAGCAATGTAGCATGCGTAAATCATGTCGAGGTCGACGGTCTGTGTCACGCCCCGAACCTGAGGAGGCGTGGCTGGCACTTGGTGCCGTAGTGGCCCGAGCGAACCCCTCTGCAACTTATTCATTCCTTTTATAACTATCATGGGCCCACATGGCCACAACTCGTTAGATATAACTATATGTGGGCAACACTATATCACTGAACAATTTTTTTCTTAGAACATGAATACATATGGGCCGTCAAAGCCTCTGACATACTGTACAAAATGAACCACTGTCTACAAAGCCTCTAGGATTAATTGACATCAAATGGGATAGGGTACCTGCCTACCCATAAGTCTGTAGCAAAATTCTAACATGATGACTCATAGACTCGGCTGCACTCCGAATGAGATGGAGTCTTACCGATCCTTCATTGAATGCCAATCTCGTCTACTACGATGAAGGTTCATCAAACTGAGTAGTTATACCTGCAGGCATGAATGCAGTGTCCCCAACAAAAGGACGTCAGTACGAATAATGTACTGAGTATGTAAGGTAGGAAAACATAAATAAGAATAGTAATATAAAGAGAGATAGATGAGATACAATCTGTAACTATGAGTGCCTCTGGGAACTACTGACATGAAATGCATAATACATATATATAAATAAACTTTTAAAATCATTCGCCTCTGTGGGCATCATCATGGTCNGACATCATACCATCAATATGAACTTCACTAGGACGCAAGGATCATACATACTTTCTTAGAATAAATTTATACGGAAAGAACAACATGGGCAACCTTAGTTGCTAGGAGTAGATTCATTATGAAATAGCGTATTCATTTCACATTAGATCATGCCAAAAGAAAGAAGGAAGTGCCTTAACATACCTGGAAGAGCTTAGGCTGAGCAGAAACCAACTCACATGGGTCATTCCACCAACTATTGAGAAGCTTTATAAGCCAAGATTTGCGCTCCAGACTGAGCCAGAAGAAGTTAAAACTTGCAAAAGGTGGAGACTGTCATGCTTGGACCCCTACTACTACGAGTCTCTTGACAGCATCTACCATATAATTTATAATAGAAGCTCTTTGGTTGAACTGAGCGGACATTCTAGTGATCATCTAAAACCGATTCTCATTTCTCCTAAAATTTTGACTTACCCATTCATAATATGCATAAAACTGGGACCATTGTTTTACCTCTTCTCTTTGTTTCTCCTTTTCCTGCTAAGGTTAATACAATTAGTAATTGTTTTCTACCGTGCAACAAATCCCCAGATCCTTGTACGCAAAATCTTGCCTTCGATGATCATGCTAGAGATATCTATAATAGATTTACTATCATTTTTCTATTATCTTACACCATGTATTACTGGATCAAAGAAAGTTCATGGAAAACTTCAACTTTACCATCCATAAGCAGAAGTTAAAATAAGTAACCTATTAAATGGATTTATTTAAGAAGCAAGCATACACTGATTCAAGGCCATCTTAGATGTACGATAGGAATGCCACATAATGAAACGTTTTTACGAGTCACAATTCCATGGGTGACTTAGTGACACGTTGAACCTTATCCAAATTATTTTTAGATAGTTGTCAATTTTCCGCATAATTAAGAATTATCACAAATTACATAAAATTTTACTATATTTTATTACACTTTACGTACCCTACTATCATGGTCATGTGGTATTATATAAAATTAATACATACACTATTATTTCATTAAAACATTCATGTAAAAATACATGTATTTTCTTAACTTCAAATTTTTCTAACCTCATATAAAGAGTACAAATTTTTGTATGCTTAATTCTTAAAAAAATTGGTAAAAAAATAATAACCTTCTTTTCTTGTAAGAAAATAATTTATATCTTTACAATAATTCGGTATATTTTTCTAAAATAAGTTACTTTCATAAAATACTTCAATACCCATATACTATTCTATTTTAACCAATATTACAAAGCTATTTTTATTTATTAAAACCACGTATCATGAACCAGTCTTCTAGATCAATCACATTTATGTATATTCACAGAAATGCAAAGTTTACCATTGTCAGCATATCTTTGTTTTCTAAACAATATAAAGCTTTAATTAGCTCTTGATCTTTACCTTTGCAATATGTAGGATCTATGAGCATGCCTAGAAATATTGACTATATAGTCTTCCTCTTAAGCAAAAATAACATAACTAATGGATGTCTTTCAGAAAATACTATCTATTCTTAAAATAAAATATTATTTATAAATTCCCATATGTCATGTATTTAATTTAAAACTTATCACATCCATATAAAATCGTATCTATCAACTTTTACCGAAAATAGTTTACTTTAAAGAAAATACATATCAAACCAATATATAGTAGTTCTGAAATTCTTCAAACTTACAGGGTCTTATATCCATATTTTCATGTATAATCTTAGTCCCTTCCAACTCACATGTTATTACCTTCGATGAATCCTATTATTAAAATACAGGATGTAACAGTCTGCTCCAACATAAATGTAAATTGTGCACTGCCGAGGGTCGAACGGCTCAAACAATAGATGCATCTATTTACCCCGTTCGTGAACTATCCTCCGACGCGGTCAACATAAAATAAACAAATACCCTGCTCGCGAATCACACGTGCGACACAGGTGCACATCGAAATACATGCTCAAATAGCCAATTAGAAATTTATCGGGGAACATTTATCCAAATAAAAGCCAATTCCCTTTTAACAATTTAAGAAAAAGAATGAAGTTTAATCCTTTTAGAAATTCATTTACTAATTCAATATTATTTAAGCAATTCAAGCTATCACTAAGGTTACCGATTTTCCAAATATAGCATGCTTAGGGTCCTAAACTACCCGGACAATAGCATAATAGTAGCTACATACGGACTCTCGTCACCTCGTACGTATGTAGCCCCTACAAATAGGAGCATATAACCAATTAACTCACCTATGGGGACAATTACCTCTTACAAGGTTAGAAAGGAGACTCACTTCGCTCCGAAGTTCCATAACCGGCATTTCACGCCCTTCCGAAGACTCAAATTGATGCACAACGGTCCAAAACTAGCCAATAATTATATAAACCCGTTAATATATGTTAAGGTGCTAATTAGAATCCAATTAATACAATTCCTAACTCCGATCGAAGAGTTGACAAAAATGCCCTAGGGCCTACATGCCCGGAATCCGAAATTTCTCGAAGATAAATTTTACCCAAGAACTCACGAACTTAAATATATAATTTTCTCTTAAGTCCATACCCAAAATCGTAGTCAAAATCCAAGAATACTAGTTTTCTAGGTCTTCCCTCAAACCCCAAGTTTTCTACTAATTCCTTGCCTAAATCCATATATAAACTTTGTATTTAACTCAAAGCTAGCATAAATTACTTACTTATGACGAGTGATGAAAATGGAACCTCAAAGCTGCTCCCAATCGGCTCCAATGAAAGAAAAATATG
Source organism: Nicotiana glauca (assembly GCA_026770625.1). Lineage (NCBI taxonomy): Eukaryota > Viridiplantae > Streptophyta > Magnoliopsida > Solanales > Solanaceae > Nicotiana > Nicotiana glauca. Next base: position 164,691 of record MU721422.1, on the reverse strand, counting down.
GTTGAAATGAACCCAACCCCGGATCTTAAAAGACCTCACTGCCTCATTAATTTCAGCACCTGTGGTCCCTTGACCGCTTCTGCGGTTCCGCAGGTGTGGTTGAAATACCGCTTCTGCGGCTCTCCCTAGGCCGCCCTTTTCGGCTTCTGCGTTCCTCCTTCCGCAGGTGCGATCTCACTTCTACGGAACTTTGACTGCATCTGCGGTCCACGAGCCCCTGACCAAAATCCGCTTATGCGCTCCTCCTTCCGCATGTGCGGTTCCGCTTCTGCGAAAATATGACCGCATTTGCGGTCCCAGCTCCCTTCACCTCCAACCGCTTATGCGGTTCCCTTCCCCGCTTCTGTGGGGCCTCTTCTGCGGTTAACCCACCATAGAAGCGGTTATACCAGCAACCAGACCCTTCAGCTATCCAAAATTCTAAATTTCAATCCATTAATCACCTAGAATCACCCAAGGCCCCCGGGACCTCAATCAAACCTACCAACCAATCCCAAAATACGTTACGGACTTGCTCGAGGCCTCAAATCATATCAAACAACACTAAAATCATTAATCGACCTCCAATCCAAACTTAATGAACTTTAGAATTTCAAACTTCTATTTTCGATGTTTAAACCTACCAAATCACATCCGATTGACATTAAATTTTGCACACAGGTCGTATTCGACATTATGGACCTACTCCAACTTTTGGAATCGGATTCCGACCCCGATTTAAAAAAGTCCACTTCCAGTCAAACTTCTCAAAAACCTTTAAATTTCTATCTTTAGCCAAATGGCTCCAAAATTACATACGGACCTCCGAATTCACTTCCGATCGCGCTTCCAACTCCAAAATCACCATACAAAGATACTCCCAGACTCGGAATCCCAAACAGACATCGATATCACTGAAATGCACTTCAACCCAAACTTATGAAATTTCTTCCAAAATGCTAATTTTCACAATAGGCGCCAAAATGCTCCCGGGTCATTCAAACCCCGATCCGGACATACGCCCAAGTCCGAAATCATAATACGAACCTGTTGGAACCTTCAAATCCTGATTCTGAGGTCGTTTACTTAAAAATCTAATCTTAGTTAATTCTTTCAATTTTAAGCTTCTGAAATGATAATTCTCTTTCCAAATCAACTCTGAACTTCCCGAAATTCGATTCCGACCCCGCGTACAAGTCATAATACCTTAAATGAAGCTGCTCATGGCCTCTAACTGCTGAACCACGTGCTAGAGCTCAAAACAACAGGTCGGGTCGTTACAATCAAGCCATAGAGTGACACCAAACCAGATGTGTCCGAAACCCAATTGTGGTTCTTTTGGACTCAAAACACATAAATAGGTGGAAAAAAAGATGATATTTTTATATATATTGCCAAAATGATTGGCGCTCTATATTAACGTTAATTTTGCCGTTAATGTATAGCGCCAAGTATTTTAGCACTATACTGAAAAAGCTGACACGTCCAGGTATAGCGCCAAAATACCCGATGCTATACCCCTTTTTAAAAACCGAACCATCTTCTTCATCGTCGTTCTAGTTCTTCTTCCTCAATATTTTACTCCTTCTTCTTCTTGGTTCCCCACTCCCATACCCGCTGCCCCACTATTTAAAAAAAAAATTCTGGGTTCCCCTTCACATAAAAGGTAAAGAACGTAGGTCCCACATTCGAGTAGAGCTTCGTATTATTGTTGATTCACACTTTCGGAGTCAAAATTTCAGTCTATTTGCTTTTCAAAAATTCTAAATCGAGGTATTTCGATTTATCTTAAGTTTAAACTTTTATAATAATGCATATTATTTGATTTGTATGTGTTCTATTTCGGATTGTGTTTTTTTTCGAAAATAGCATGTTAAATTTATTCGGATTTAATATTAGTATTTTATAAAAAAATATAAATTTGTCAAATAAATTTATCCGTTAATATCCTGATTTATATATATGTGTTTTCATGCCGTTTTGTGTTTTATTTACAATTAAATTTAGTTGTTGTTTATGTTTAGTTTAGATTATTTGTTAGTTGTAGTAAAATCTAGACCTTTTTAGCGTAGTAAAACGTAGACCCTTTTAGCGTAGTAAAATTTAGACCCTTGTAGCGTAGTAATGTGTAGTATTTTAGCTTAGAATTCCTTTTGTTTAAGTATCTTATACTGGTAGTTGAAAATGCAAACTTTGTACAATTAAGATAATAATTTTATCAACGCACATAATTAGTAATTTATACAATTAGGTTATTAAAAAATATGAATTTAAATTATAAAAAAAAACACATAATTATTAATGATAGTTTGATGTCACTGGGCCTCAAAATATCGAGTCTGGAACCCATGGGGGGGGGGGGGGTGTGTCTATATATAATTTGTACAATTAAGTTATTAAAAATATGAATTTAAAGTATAAAACAAACACATAATTATTAATGATAGTTTGGTGCCACTCAAAGTTTCATCATCGTCTATGTTAAACTCCGAGTAAAAAGCAACCCCTTGCGGAGTGACGGAATACGAATATCTTCCGGTTATTTTAAGTATCACTGAACGTTTTCCTCACACTCATTTTTTTTGCATAACAACGATATCAATTTATCGTACTCTATTGTAAGTGACAATTTAACATGACATTTAGCAGGTAAACTGTAGCCCACAGAGTTATTCTCCATCA
>MU721422.1:148321-161551 GCA_026770625.1 Nicotiana glauca | reverse complement strand
ACTCATTTTTTTGCATAACAACGATATCAATGTATCGTACTCCATTGTAAGTGGCAATTTAACATGACACTTAGCAGGTAAACTGTAGCCCATAGAGTTATTCTCCATCACAACCTCACCCCCCCAATATAATGAAACTCTTATTCTACGCTCTTCAGACATAATGAAAAAATGCTGGAGAATTTAACAACAATAAACGTTTCAACAAGGGTTAAAAATTTTTTTGAATGAATTTCTATACAATCCTAACCTTTTTATATAGGAAATAGCTAGCCGGGAATTTTTTATATATATATATAGCACCCAAAAAGTGGGCACTATACGCTTTTGAATTATTGAAGTGAGAAATTATTGGTGGGGCCAGGAAAATGGGGTATAGCGCCAGGCCTGGGCGTGTCAGCTTTTTCAGTATATTGCCAAAATACTTGGCGCTATACATTAACGGCACAGTTAACGTTAATGTATAGCGCCAGGTATTTTGGCACTATAGATAAAAATGTCATCTTCTTTTTTTCCATCTATTTATGTATTTTGAGTCCATAAGAACCATATTTTGGTTCCGGACTCTGCCGCCATGTACCCTTAAGTTACCTATTCATTGTGTTGCAACAAATCTTTATCACGTAACTCAAGGAATTGAAAGTACTATAAGTGTTACATGGTAAAATTATATGTTCTTTAGCATGGATCTTTGGCAATCTAGATATAAAAAACTAGGAAGCATCATGTTGCGTGTAGACAACAAGTCCTAGATGAGGCCACCAACTGCATAGGAGCAGAACTTTGTAGTTACGGTCAATTCTTACCAACTGCTTTCTCAAAATGGGGAGCATGAGTTGGTGTTTGCAATAGAGGATACATGAAGTAAGGATCTTTTGAATTGGTCAATCTTCCTGATATCAACAACCAAATTGATTTCCAGTAATTAACTAGAATCTCGGAGTCCCTCGACTTGCTAAAGTTACCACCATACTGTAGAGTCAATGTCAGTGCTTTAATTTCGAGCTCCTGTAGAACGACAGCCACGTCTGTGCTATTGCTGACTCTCTTGGAGCAGCTCATTTGTAGATCAACGACTAGTTGTAGACTAAAAATGGAACTACAATCTCTAAGTTTCACATAGAAAACTTCATAGAGACTATTGCAGTCATATTTCTAATTCCAATGGTTCTCTTAGATGCTTCATCTACACAATCTTTTGAGAGACACGCTGCAAATTATGGTACCAATACCTACGTCGTATGTAATATGGGCATTGATAGAATATCCATATAGCAGTTGCTCTAACTTGGAGCCAGTCAATAATGAGAAAGCATTGACCATCACGTGGAGTATAGAATTGGTGAGAAACACACCGACTATCATTATTTGGTGAAAGAGTCCAGTAGCCTCCTCTTCTTGTGCTTTGGGATCAAAATCGAATTTGAAACTAATAAGATTTCTCCTCGGCAAGTCATAGCGAACTGCTAGAACATGAGCCATAGCCTCAAGATCGTTGTACGAGTAATGCCATGAAGGACGCTTGAACTAGCATTAGATCCTTAACTATGGCAACACCATAATATTTCAATATCCCATAGAAAGGACATTGTTATTTTTTTGCCAATAAATTTACCACTACCTTCCTCTACACTCGTCACAACAGGTGTAGAGTGTAGCAAATCCCTTAAAGAAACCGTCCATGACCTCATTATCCAACCCAATAAAGTGACACTTTCAATAGAAAAAGCCAGAATGTTGTAGTTACTTGCAAGCACATATTGCAGATTGTACCACTAGTGCATTGAATTACTCCACAAGATGAGCCGTAACACCACCAAAAGGACACATCGATGAATTTTCTGTAGACTCCCCCAGTAGCTGCTAAATTGCACAAGAAGTTTTAAGAGTACCACAGCTGTCAACACCCAGTTCAGCTCCACGTACATACACACAATCATAGAACTCTGTTATTAAACCTCTACTTCTTTTAGTAACTCCTTCAAACATTTTACTTTCAGCTGATCTGGTATTTAAAGGTGCATTAGCAATAGAGACACAACCTAAATCTTCTTGCCCAGTGTCAAGCCAATTGTCCAGAGATCTATAAAATGGAACAATCCATAGTACGGCATCAAGATCCTAATGGGAATAAATACATGTCCACGTATGACTGCTACCATAAGTCTCAATTCTATTGCAATCGTCCAAAGTAATACCAACTTGCACAGAGAGTATATGACCAGTAGGAAACATCTCAACTGGAAGTGCAATTCGCATTGTCACAGCACTCACATACTTTGCATTTTCAAAAGTAAATTCCATTGCACAGGTTGCGACATAATCAAGATAAGGACAAGGATCAAAGACGATATACCCTTCAGCAAATGTCTGGATCACTCCCTGTATTTTTTCCTCCCTAGCACGCTCTCTCGATTTAGACGACAACAATCTAGGAAGATTGCGCTCTTGCCCTGTATCATTCCAATTGCTTTTGTGTACACTGAAGAAAAGGTAAAGCAACACTCTACTTTGTTTACACTCACGAAGAGAATTAAGCAAACATCAAATAGTGCGAGGCCATAAGGCTCCATCAAATGGATATGCAATTTTAGCTATTCTCGCACTCGCATTTGACATTACAATACCTTGGCTAGCAAAAGGAACTAGAAAACCCGAGAAATCCTTTTGAGGAGATTTGTTAAATAAAGCTACATTATCTCCTGAATTTTCCTCCTCAGTACTAGATTCTCTTGTATCATCTAACACTGCAGTAAGTACCTTGGTTTGCAAGCTAGCATCTCCGTAGAAGCCATCGCCATACACCTTGGCTACTCTAGTTGCAAAGAGTTCTCCCTCATGGGCAATAACAGTAAGATTGTGAAAGTCGGAGCTCACTGATGTGTGTGGAATTTGGTTTAACACCTAATCTTTAGTAATGAAATAATGGTCTTGTACCAAATCTTCTACCGCTAGTGATTTTACATTACCAATTTGTTGTGTTCCCATGTCTTCAGGAGTTTCAATCTCAGTATTACCAGTAATTAGTGCCAAAGAATCTATATTCGTATACTGCTCTGGCAATTTATCAAACACATGGTCCATTTTTGATTTTCCAGTTTCACAGGTGTCACACCTCCTTTTTACACCCGAGGGTATATGAGAGTTTTTTTTCAATTAAAGTGACATTTATCGAAATGGGATTAATTAGTTTACCAGAGTCGCTACTTGGAATAGTTTATTTGATGTCCCAAGCCACCAGTCTATTTTTAAATCCCAAATCGAAGAAAATTTTGACTTTATTTAAAAGTCTGCAAACCGAAAATTCTAGATAAGGAATTCTGTTAACCCGGGAGAAGGTGTTAGGCATTCCCAGGTTCCGTAGTTCTAGCACGATCGCTAAGCGATTTATACTTGGCTTAACTAAATTGTCTAACTACTCATTTTTAGGACCTATGTGCATTTATCTTTTTGCCGCTTTTAATCACTTGATTTGTTCGTAATGAAAGAATTGGGTTATGCGTACGTATACTCATTTCATTTGGCGAGTCAAAAATTATGTCAGGCGTACGTGTCCCCAATTAATCACGCTTTGTTAATTATTAAGAAAGTTTTGGTCGAAGTTGCGCCAACACATACCTCGATTTATTTTTAGAATGAAATTCAAAATGATGTTACGTGAACGTATAAATAATCACAATAATAGTCTAAGTCGCGCCTAAAGCAAAATTTGATTGTTTAAGGTTATTTAATATCTAAGTTGTAATACTAATATGAGGGCCATAGATGATTCAATGATATATGGCACGCCTCAATTTTAGAAAACTTGGGCTTAATTAAAATAATAGAAGGATGTTCTTACTTACAACTATTTTGGACTTAATGTCAAGCTCTTGGTTATGTACATGCTTTGGGTATAGGTATTGGGCCTTTAATTATTTTGGATAAGGGGAGTTGGGCCAACAGTAGCCCATTAGATTATTTGGTTAGGAATCGATCAATGTCTGAAAGCACATTGGGCTTGGAATTTAGCCCAGAAATGAGGAACCCAAGGACCCTCACCATATCAGATCTTAGACCAAGCCTGGCCCATATTGGGCTTATATTAGACGGACCCAATTATGACTATTTACTAGTGGGGCCTAGCTACGTTTATGTTTTGAGCCCAAACTCACATAATATAAGATTGCAACAATTGTAACTCACTTCACTTTTTAAAATAGAAAAATCAGAACCCAAAATATCAAGATATAATTCAAGCTCGAAGATTGGTTATACTACTACGATTTGCGAAAAAAATGAAAGGCATACATTTATACTATAATTCTCAGGTGGAACCTTATAACTGATCTAAACTATTGGGCTTAAAAACGAAGCCCAACAGCCTAGGCTCAATGAAAGCCCGGGCCCAACACAGCCTGCTACATGAGTTCTACCATCGGAACTCAAAGGCTCAATAAATAATTGTATCCCACAGATATGAGCCTAAGTGTTTACCTAGCCCAATACGTACATTACATGAAATGCAAAGCACTTAACAGACCCTTTTTTTTACAAACGCAATATCCATCCAATTCGATATTATCAAAAAAAATAAAAATAAAAAATAAAAAAAATAAAAAAAATAAAAAAACTGGCCTTAATACATTTAATAGGAGGAAACTGATGCTAAAACAAAAAAACTCAAATGGGTTTATTACATAAAACAACTTGGTGAGCATTGAACTGACTTTACAATTCTGGCTAAAAATTTAAAGAGAAAACATATACATTTGGTATACTGCCTTCTTGTAATACAACTACAGAGTCAACATGAACCAGCTTCATTGTTTAATCAGCTCATTGGATGGGTTTGAACAACTAGTAATCAAACCAACCAAGTTAGCCTTCTGGACCTTATTAAATCAATAAGCACGCACTACTTACTGCACTTTAAAAGCTGATTTTTTGCATTCATTCACATAAGAACTAGGCTAAGTGAAAATGTTCAAGCATGCTAGTAAAGTAATACATTAACACATTTGAAGGAACCGTGGACACTAAAAAACAAAAAAAATGAACTGAAAATAGGATAAGGCATTTAAAACAACAGATTTACATTTAGCTATTCTAAACAAGTGGTTACAGAAGATAAAAGGCGTAATACATACGGAGACACCTAAAGTTGGCACGATCTTTCACTTAAAAAAAATACACCTAAGTGCAGAAAATTAGCTGATAAATGACCAAATAAAGTCAAATAACCAAGGTAGAAAAGTCAAAGATAGCCAAGCAAACAGCAGCTAGAAGAACAACATTAACAGTGTAGAAAAACCAATTGACCAGAAGCAATAAATAGCAGTATCACAGCACTCCAACTCCAACCATCTTGCAACTCAAGAGCCTAGAAATTTCAAAAGAAAAATTTATGCTAACTTAGGTCAAAATCATAAAGAAATTGATTAGCTATCAATGAAGTAGTAGCTGAACTTTTTGAGTTCTTTTTTAGCTTTTTCAAAATTTGATCAGTGTGTGTATGAGTGAGTGCTTTTCTTTTTATAGAGTGCACAAAAAGGCACCAAAAATAGAATATTCTAATCTAAAATTCTAAAATTCAGAATAGTACAATATCTTTTTACATCTGTCTGTCCTTTTTTCCCACCTAATATTAGCATCTTTTGCTAAAAATGGGGACAGTTGTCCAAAGACCTAGAATCTTCTGATATTTAACCTATGTAAAACCCACTTTTACCCTGCCATTTGCTGACTATTTCAACCTTGACCTATATTCTGACTTCAATTCCATTCCAACTATTTTTAGGATATTCTAGAAACAGCCAATTGATTAGGTTTCCTAGGGTGTTGCGTTTTATTTTTTGAAATTAAACTAAAGTTGAGGTTTCAATTCAGAGGTTTAAACCTAAAAGAAAATTTAGCCAACGAATCATAACAATTAATAAAATGCAGAATGTTCGATGCAAAGAAAACCTAGAAATTATCCTAATTATCTTCAATTAAAAAGATTAAATGGACTAAGTCTAAGGTTTTCTATAACTAATCAAGAACACGTCAAACAAATAGTCAACTGACCTTTGGGAATTTAGTAAACTATTCTAATTGACTTAAAACAAATAACTAAGTGTAGACACATTGTGACGATCCGGCCCGTCGTCACTTGAGTTACCGTCCCGTTTCCCCCATATTATATTTCTCTATAATTTAATATCAGTATTTGAGTTTATCGGATAGAGTTGGATTGGTTTTAGTTGGAAATGAGGCATTTAGCCTCTTAGAAGAAAGCTTGTTTTAGAAAAGTCAATTGGAAGTTGACTATATAGTTAGAGGGCTCGGATGTAAATTCCGTTGGTTCATTTAGCTTCGGGAGATGATTTGTGACTTAGGAGTGTGATCGGAATCGAATTTGGAGGTCCGGTGTAGATTTAGGCTTGAATTGGCGAAGTTAGTATTTTGGCGAATTCCGGTTGATAGGTGAGATTTTGATCCGAGGGTCAGAATGAAATTCCGAGAGTTGCAGTAGCTTCGTTGGGTGATTTTGGATATGTGTGCAAATTTTCAGGTCATTCGGACATCGTTTGGTCAGGTTTTTGATCGAATGTGCAATTCGGAAGTTTTTAAGAAACTTAGGCTTGAATCCGATGTGAATTGATGATTTTAGTGTTGTTTGATGTGTTTGGATGATTGGAATAAGTTCGTATGATATTTTGAGATGTGTTGGTGTCTTTGGTTGAGGTCCTGAGGGCCTCGAGATGATTTCGGATGGCTAAACGGAGGTTTTGAACCTTGAAATATTGCAGAAAATTGCCCAGCTGTTGCAGACCAAAATTGGTCTTCGCGTTCCCAGCCTTAATAACGCGTTTGCGATGAGGAACTTTGCAGACCATCGCGTTCGCGAGAGATGCTTTGCGTTCGCGTAGAAGGGGGCCTGGGGCCCTGCATGTTTTGTTCATTGTGTTCGCGGCACCTGGGTTCGCGTTCGCGTAAGGAGAAGGTCAGAGGCATCGCGATCGCGGTTGGTTGAACACGTTCGCGTAAGAGGAAGAGCTGGATCATCGCGTTCGCGGGCTTGGAGCCGCGTTCGCGTAGAGGTAATTTATGGTCAACGAAATTTGTTCATTGCGAACGCGGGGGTGTTGACCGCGTTTGCGTAGGGTAAAAGGGTCATCTGGGCAGAATATTTTAAGGACCTTTCATCCGCGACTTGGGTTCATTTTCCACCATTTTTTAGCAAGCTTTGAGAGCTTTGAGGCGATATTGAAGAGGGATTCAAGGAGGAATGATTAGAGGTAAGTACCATGGCCTAGAAACATCATCTATTTATGATTTTAACTTTTAAATTCATGAAAATTGGTTAAAAAGTGAAGAACTAGGGCTTGAGTTTTGATAATTCAAATTGGAATTTGATAGGTCATTTGAGCTCGGATTTGGGAGTTCTTGGTATGTACGGACTCGTGGCAAGACGAGGAATCCGTTAATATGAGTTTTGTAATTTTTTGAGAAGCAGGCCCGGGGCTCGGGTTTTGCTAGTTTCGAGATTTTTGCTATATTTCGATTGTTTTCGATTGGGTGTTGTCCCATTGGTATATTGTGATGTATTCGCTCTGTTTTTGGTTAGATTCGACGTGCGTGGAGGCCAATTTGAGGGGCAAAGGCGTCGCGAGCGAGGAATTTCACCGGTTCGAGGTGAGTAATACTTGTAAATGATATCCTGAGGGTTTGAAACCCCGGTTTTGCACATCATAGTGCTGTATTGTGGTGACTTGCATGCCAGGTATGAGTGTGGGATAGAGCACCGTTGGAGATTGTGACTTGGTCCGTCTCGGTTGTTGATATTACTGCGTGATTGATTGAAACTTACTTGATACTATTATGATTTGGGCTGATTGCCATATGTTGGGCTTCGTGCCGATTATTTGGATCCTTCGGGGATCGGTATCAATGTTTTTGCATTACTTGCATATTATTTGGTCTCAGTCTAAGGTTTTAATACTATTTTGCAAACTCAGCCATACTTCTAAGTTTTGAAAAACTGAACAATATTTTATTTTCGTTTTGAGCTGAGAACTGTCATTCTAAAATGTACCCAAGTGGCTTATGTGCATTTCTGGACTGAGCATGGATCGAGCTACGTGCCGCAGTAGTGTTATAGTGATTTCTGAATATATGGATGGCTCGGGCTGCACGCCGCAGCGATGATATATTGATATTGAGGCCGAGAGCCTGTTTGAAGCCAAGACATGGCTGATATTGCGCTTGGGCTGTAGGAGCCCCTCCGGAGTCTGTACACACCCCCAGTGAGCACCGTCGATGTCAAATAAGTGTAGCGGGCTGCACGCCGTAGCGGGTACTAGAGTGTACCGTCATATACATTGCATTGCATTCATACATTTGTGCACTATTTGTTGTTGTGTTATTTCTTGAGATATTTATTTGTTGTTCTGATATTGTCTGATCACTTTCAAAGTGGATAAATTTGAGACAGTGGTAACAGTGACACTGTATGATGTAAATGGGTCAGGTAACAGTGGCTGACCAGAGATAAGAATATTGCTTGAAGGGCGAGTTATGAGCTCAGTTATGCATACTTGTTTGTGCCCGAGGGGCTGGCTTTTGTGCTAACTTGCACTACCTGTTTTCGCATTCATTTGCTTAACTGTTGGAAAAAGATATTTTCAAAAGAAGTTTTGAACTGAGTCAAGATATTTTCTAAAGGATTTTTTACGTTTTCCCTATTTTCTCAAAGGGTTACACTGTACTATATAGCATGTTGATTTGCTTTACGTGGTTTATTGCTGCTCAATTATTATTTACTCGTATTACCACTGAGTTGGAGGTACTCACTTTACTCCTTGCACCTCGCGTGCAGTTGCAGGTATTGTTCACCTGGTAGCGGGTTATTAGCTGATTGAAGATATACTAATGTAGCTGAGCAAGGTGACTGCCAGCGTCCGCGGCACCGCACTTCATCTTTAAATTTCCAGATTTTACTTTGTATATATAATATTGGCCCTATAGTAGTTTTTCTACTTCTTAGATGCTCGTGACTTGTGACACCTCGGTCGGGTTGTGTGGGGTTATAGTCCTGATTATTATTGCTGTTAAGCTGTATCACTTTACTCATTTATGTTTAAATAATTTTAAAAAGGATGTGAATTGGGTTAATTGGCTGGTCTTGTCTTCACGAGAGGCGCCATCACGACTAGTGTGGGTTTGGGTCATCACAAGTTGGTATTAGAGCCTAGGTTACTAGGTATCACGAGTCATGAGCAGGGTTAGTAGAGTCTCGCGGATCGGTACAGAGACGTCTGTATTTATCCTCGAGAGGCTGCAGAACCTTTAGGAAAACTTCACTTTCTTGGAAATTCTTATCATGCATACTTGATTCAGCTTGAGATATAACTCTTGAAATTCCTTCCGCACGTCTGTATGCGCACATGAGAGCTCAGTAATATAAGTGCCTTGATGTCTTGTGATTCCCCGATCGAGGGACGAGATGTGATCCCGTGAGTTTGACATTGGGCAAGTCTGGAGGACTTGAGGTCGGATCTTTGCTTATGGCTTGAGCACCAAGGTGCTGATTTTGTGAGCTGGTGTTATGAACTTATATGTTCAGTATTATCCCTAATTATGGGAATGGTGGTTGGATAGCTACGTAATGAGTATGTTGGTACTATGTAATATTTTTATATGACTTGGTAATGACGAAGAAGTCTGCAGGATAGTAGATGGACTATTAAGTGATTCGTTTCCTATTGTGGTTTGATGTGTAACCCGAATATGGGCACGTGAAGAATATTTTCGTGTCTCCTAGTTGGGAAGTGAAGTACACTACGTATGGCGATATGCGTTCAGACTTGGGAAGACCAAATGGCTGTGTTATGTGTATGATGGTGGAAGGTGTGCTGAAATACTAAATTGAGGCGAAGCAGGTTGGATATCTCCTGCGGAGTGTTCTTAAGGGGTACGATTCTTATGTATAATTTTAAAAGATCTCATGTGTAATTGAAGGGTACGTGTTGTAATTTGAAAATTTGGGTCGCTTCAGAGAGTGGACTCCGCTGACGTGGGGATGAATGCGAGGCTTGTAGAGGATTTCAGTGTCCGAGGATCTGTGTTTTCATAAACTAGCAGATGATTTGAGTTTAATCTCACTATAATGTTGTGGCATCATTAGAGTAGAAGTATTATGGGTTATTAAATGTGTCCTAATAGATAGTTTCGAGCCAAGTTGGGGAGGTTGTTGTTGATTAGCTAATCGCACGGTTGTGTGCTATGTTGTTTCCGTTTTGAGGTATGCTGGCGGATCCGTCCTGGTTGCAGAAAATGAGCCGAGGATGGCACGAGTAAAGCAAAATTTTGATAAAGGTTATATGGTACTTCGTAGATGTGTGAAGACAATAGGATGTCTTGAGCTGTTGTTGATAAAGAATGCTCAGTGTGTAGAAAAGGAAGATGTTTGTCAAATTGGAATGAGATCATATCCTTCGGTGTCAGAGTGCTGATGAGGCACGAGTGGTTTTATTCGTTGAGTCAGATAATTTACAGTTGTGTAAGAGTGAATGACTCTCGAGAATGGTTTTATTGGGTTCAAGATTTTGCATGTAATCATCAGGTGTCTTAAGGTTGTGTATGTGTTTGAAGTAATGGGCTTTTACAGGCAATTTGCAGCAATGCTCTTGAGTTTTGACGGCTTGCTCAGCTCGGTTTAGATAGAAGGATTCAGTCCTGGCAGTTTTACCTTGTACAAATGGAGTTGGCAGAGATGTTCTTGTTGGGTTTTACCGTGGTTTGAAGATGAGTATATTTCTTATGGGTATGCAAAGCATGGAGTGTGTAATAATTTTTTTTTTCTAAATGGGATGAATGAAAGCTCTTGACTAGTTGAGTGCGTCGATGTCTGCGGCGCGGAAGGGAGATAAAAGTTCTCATGTTATCCTAGTGTGGCTTGGTATATTAGATTTTGCATGTGATGTTGAGCTGTAAACTGGTTGTCGCAATGTGGGTTATCCTAGACTATTGCGCTATGGGCTATGTCGGAAAATGCCACCGGTTATGTGGCGAGGTGCATCGGATTATGTTATAGCAGAGTGGTTGGTATTCCAAAGATCAGCGGACGGCTGGGAAGGATTGCTTTCCTTAGTTGGTCCTTTATGACGGATGTCAGTATAGAGGTTTCTACCATTGATTCAGTTCCGGTATTGAGGGACTCTTTCACAAATGCATTTCTTATGGCCGGGCATGTCGCCTGGCGAGATTGTGGATTTCGATATTGATTTGGTGTCGGGCACCGTATTGTACGGCTCTGGTATGAGTTATAGTAGTGGAAGAAGCAGCTTCAGGCTTCTTGGCAATGAGTTTGTTGGTAAGCTGATTGGCTACGTATTCAGATTGAGATGGCTTGGTTGGCCCTGAGATGTATTGTTGAGGGATAGGTTTAATCTCTCGTTATTGAGCTTGTTAGTGATCTGGGGAGATCTATGCTGTTTTGGTGCTGTGAGGCGCTGTGATTTTTAGACTGTGGGCACATATAGTGTGGTGCTATCGAGATTCATAGTGGAAGTTGAGGGGGAAGGACCTCAGTTGTGTTTGAGTTTTGTAGCTTACAACGCTATATGTAGATATTGTATGCACTCAGTATGCTTACGACCGGTACTCGGTATTTTGTTGTAATGAGCACATTTGGCTCGATATGTATCTCTTTATGTGAGATATATGTATGGATCGGGTGGCACGCCGCCATGGATATGTGTGGATCGGGTGGCATGCCGCCACAGATATATTATCTGGATCTGGTTGCACGCCGCAACAGTGTGATGTTGAGAATAGTTTTCCATATATTACTTGGTATGTCTTGCTTCCTAGTTTCTGAAGAAAGTCCGTATTGGGTGTTGCTCGGCGAATAGCTTTGGTTGTGTCCTTTCAAGATTGAATGGTGTATATTACTTGCTTCACCATAGGTATGAGGGATTACTTGGTTTCAGACATCAATCTGTGCGTGGCTGTCTATTTTGAGCATAGCGACTTGAGGTACTTCATGTGTAACAGTGTTTGGATAAGATCGCGCATTGTAGCGAGGCTACGTGGAGATTAAACCGTTCGGGGTAGGTTTAGGTATCCTATTTCTATGATGTGGGACGGGGTCTCAGCCTTTTGTTGTGATGGTACTGAGGAGTTTGAGTTACAGCTCTTTCGTTTGAGTCATTTGTCATGATTTGAGTAGGTTCAGACCGCCCATCATTGGTGCGTGGATTATGCAAGTTGTGGCTTATGCCTGTGATGAGTTGTCATATCACCCGAGTGGTGCGTTGAATTCGAGGTGATCGTTGGAGTCATTAATGGACACGAACAGATTTGATTACAGCTTGTTGGAAGAATAATATCGAGATTCGAGTTTATTCTGAATATTGATGCGAGGTTCTGATTTTGAGTATGATTTCAGAAATCTGCTGTGGTATTAGTCAAAAAAGGAGTGGTTTCATGAATGGCTGATCTGAGAAATGGTTACGGTTTGCTGTGTGTTTCATTATCATTGATAGGATATGAAGTGTTGGAATGGGGCTTTAGCTATTGAGAGGTTTCTATCGATATGTGGTTGTTGTGAACAGCTGCTGTAAATAGAAGTTATCGTTTCAGGTGCTGGATTATGTGCTATATCATGTGATTTCATTTGAGGATGCGAGTATAGGTTATTACAGCTGGTTCAGGACTATTCAAAGTATATGTGCGAGGTTTGATCGTAATGATGGTTTCAGAAAAAAAAAGTAGTTCTGTGAATTATGGGCTAGACTGGATTGGGTAATTTTAGCCATGTCGTGTTGTCGGACCTATAAGAGATAGGGTGACGAGGGATCACCCCGGGTATATGCTTGGTAAGGTCATTTAGCTATTGGTTGGCTTCTAGGACAACTCTGAGTACGCTCAAGGACGAGCATTTATTTAAGTTGGGGAAGATGTGACGACACGGCCTGTCGTCACGTGAGTTATCGCCCCGTTTCCCCCATATTATGTTTCTCTATGATTTAATATCAGTATTTGAGTTGATCGGATAGAGTTGGATTGGTTTTAGTTGGAAATGAGGCATTTAGCCTCTTAGAAGAAAGCTTGTTTTAGAAAAGTCAATCGGAAGTTGACTATATAGTTAGAGGGCTCGGATGTAAATTCCGATGGTTCGGTTAGCTTCGGGGGATGATTTGTGACTTAGGAGTGTGATCGGAATCGAATTTGGAGGTCCGGTGTAGATTTAGGCTTGAATTG
>MU721422.1:59075-146665 GCA_026770625.1 Nicotiana glauca | reverse complement strand
GTGAGTAATACTTGTAAATGATATCCTGAGGGTTTGAAACCCCGGATTTGCACATCATAGTGCTGTATTGTGGTGACTTGCACGCCAGGTATGAGCGTGGGGTAGAGCACCGTTGGGGATTGTGACTTGGTCCGTCCCCGTTGTTGATATTACTGCGTGATTGATTGAAACTTACTTGATACTATTATGATTTGGGCTGATTGCCATATGTCGGGCTTCGTGCCGATTATTTGGATCCTTCGGGGATCGGTATCACTGTTTTTAAATTACTTGCATATTATTTGGTCTCAATCCAAGGTTTTAATACTATTTTGCAAACTCAGCCATACTTCTAAGTTTTGATAAACTTGAACAATATTTTATTGCCGTTTTGAGCTGAGAACTGTCATTCTAAATTGTGCCCAAGTGGCTTATGTGCATTTCTGGACTGAGCATGGTTTGGGCTGCGCGCCGCAGTAGTGTTATAGTGATTTCTGAATATATGGATGGCTCGGGCTGCACGCCGCAGCGATGATATATTGATATTGAGGCAGAGAGCCTGTTTGAAGCCAAGACATGGCTGATATTGCGCTTGGGCTGTAGGATCCCCTCCGGAATCTGTACACACCCCCAGTGAGCGCTATTGACGTTAAATAAGTAGAGTGGGCTGCACGCCGCAGCGGGTACTAGAGTGTACCGTCATATGCATTGCATTGCATTCATACATTTGTTCACTATTTGTTGTTGTGTTATTTCTTGAGATATTTATTTGTTGTTCTGATATTGTCTGATCACTTTCAAAGTGGATAAATTCGAGATAGTGGTAACAGTGACACTGTATGATGTAAATGGGTCAGGTTACAGTGGCTGACCAGAGATAAGAATATTGCCTGAAGGGCGATTTATGAGCTCAGTTATGCATACTTGTTTGTGCCTGAGGGGCTGGCTTTTGTGATGACTTGCACTACTTGTTTTCGCATTCATTTGCTTAACTGTTGGAAAAAGATATTTTCAAAAGAAGTTTTGAACTGAGTCAAGATATTTTCTAAAGGACTTTTCACGTTTTCCCTGTTTTCTCAAAGGGTTACACTGTACTATATAGCATGTTGATTTGCTTTACGTTGTTTATTGCTGCTCAGTTATTATTTACTCTTATTACCACTGAGTTGGAAGTAATCACTTTACTCCCTGCACCTCGCGTGCAGTTGTAGGCATTGTTCACCCGGTAACGGGTTATTAACTGATTGAAGATATACTAATGTAGTTGAGCAAGGTGACCGCCAGCGTCCGCGGCACCGCACTTCATCTTTAAATTTCCAGATTTTACTTTGTATATATAATATTGGCCCTATAGTAGTGTTCCTACTTCTTAGATGCTCGTGACTTGTGACATCCCGGTCGGGTTGTGTGGGATTGTAGTCCTAATTATTATTGTTGTTAAGCTGTATCACTTTACTCATTTATGTTTAAATAATTTTAAAAAGGATGTGAATTGGGTTAGTTGGCTGGCCTTGTCTTCACAAGAGGTGCCATCACGACCCGTGTGGGTTTGCGTCGTGACACACATAATCACAAACCAACAATATGTAGAAGAAAAGAACAGTCATGCAAATTTCTAAAATTAAATTCTAGTTAATCTAAGTATTATGCAAACAAAAGATTTAGCATGCTTCAATTAACACAAAAGCTGAACGAACAGACAAACTAGAACTAAAAAAAAGAACACTGTCATCATGCAAACTACAAGGAATAGAAGAAAAGAACATGGAGGGCACAAAAATAGCATAAAAATAATAGAAGAATTGAAGAGAAAAGAAATCACCTAAAGATTGCTTTGGACTGGATCGGCTAAACATCTTGACCAAAATTAACGGGGCAACAAATGGACTTGGAGGACCATCAACTGTTCTTGACAAGAATAGCTGACTAATGAAAGTCTTAGGTTCAGATGCCTAGAAACTAACCAAAAATTGACATAGAAAAAATTAGGGTTTAGTCTTCAAATCTGAAATCGGACTAGTTTGAGTAAGATTCGAAGGAATTGGCTTGGGGATTTGGAAAGGGGAGAGGACGGGAGTTAACTGGTAGAATTTGGGGAGGTTTGGGGCACCAAAACGGCCGTGATGCGATTTTCGGTAGGTGGCTTATGGCGGAGGCGGCGTGGGAACGAGGGCGGTTAGGGTTCAGTTCTAATGAAAGAGGGGAGAGACTGAGTGATGGTTGAATGGGGAGGGGGGTTTGTCTCGTTAGGACAGTTATATGTTAGTTGATTTCCTAGTTCCGAGACGCTGGATCAAAAAAACCCTAAGGCTGTGATTGAAAGGCAAAGTAACGGCATCGTTTTGGGTTGGGGGGAGCTGGACCAGGTAAGGCTATTTTGGGCCTGGATCTGGTTGAATTTTGGGGAAAATTTGGCCGAATTTGGTGTAAACATTAACCCAGATTCATATTAAAACCCCTTTCTTCAATTACCCAATTATTTCCTTTTCTTTTGTTTTTCTTTTTCTTTTTCTTTAATTAAAAATCCTATATTAAATTCCTAAATTAATCTAAATTGTAAAATTATAATTATCTAATTATAACATTTATAAAAATTACTAAACTAAACTAAAAAAGAGAAATCACTAATCTAATAATTAAAAATAAAAAAAATGTAAAAAGGAGCTATTTTTATAATTTTATTTTCAATAAATTAAGTAATTGACTAATTAATCCTAAAAATATAAAAATAAAACCTAAATGCAATGAAAGATATTTTTGACATTTTTTTATGATTTTTTAACAAAAATCAAATGTACCCAAAAATACAAACTATTAATAAAAATCCTACAAAAATCCTATAAAATGGCAAATAATTGAAAAAAATCTATTTTCTTTGATTTTATAGGAGTATTTCATATGGGGCAAAAATCACATGCTCACAACTGCCCCTCTTTGCTCGGAAGCACAAAGAGTTTTCGGGCAAAGATGAAATGAGCAAATACGAGCGATTTTTGCCCGTTTGAAACTCCATGGGAAGCATCTTTTGAAAAAGTCTGACCGACCTTGCTTCAAAGGTTGCCTACATATACTTGGCTATAAAGGAATCAGGTCAGTGTAGTTTTAGAAGTTTTGTTAGCTGGAACTACCGAGAAACTGTGATTTCACTGTTGTTGCTGCTGTTTCTGCTTGCTGAGCTCCTTATTACATCGAAATAAAAGATGAAAAGCTAAAGTAGCTAATTCTATCAACTATGAGTTACAAGATCCCTATCTATAAACCTTCTAAATCCTGATCTTGAGTCTTGTCTGGTTCTTCCTGTAGACTCTGATTTGAATCTTGATGCTTGTTAGTTGCAAACACTGGTTCATTGTTTTTAAAGCTTTTTTGGATCAAGGAGGGACATGCAAAGCTTGTGACTTCAATCATATCTTGAGCAGTCTGCATCTTTTCTCCGCTTCTACACTTGGATTTAGACTTCTTTTCTTGTTCTTCTTTTCTTTTATTTGGGTTGAGACTTCTTCTTTTGGTCATCTCAAACCTTGTGCATCACGGTAAAAACCTGTTCATGTACCAAAGCAAACAAACGAACAAAATTTTTCTGCCCCAGTTTTCACTAGGAAAATTTTGTGAGTTATTGTAAAAAAATCTAAACCACTTCTTTATTGAAAACAATTAAAATTAGGATTGTGTATCCTTGAGCAAAAGATATTAGGGAGTGGAGACCCTATATCTAAAATGCAATCAAATGGGGATTAGAGGCCCCAAGTTGGGAAGATCACCGGGTTATGCTGGAAAAATGGTTGGATTATGCTGGAATAGTCATCAAGTTATGCCAAAAATATCATCGGGTTATGCCGGAAAGAGGGTCCTCGGGTTATGCCGAGGAGGTCTACGGGTTATGCCGGGAAAGTCATCGGGTTATGCCGGAAAAGGGTCCTCGAGTTATTCCAGGGAGGTCTATGATTTATGCCGAGAAAGTCATCAGGTTATGCTGGAAAAGGTTCCTCAGGTTATGCCGAGAAAGTCATCAAGTTATGCCGAAAAAAGGTCCACGAGTTATGCCGCAGAGGTCCACAGGTTATGCCGGGAAATTCATCGGGTTATGCCAGAAAATGATCTTTGGGTTATGCCAAAAAAGTCATCGGGTTATGCCGTAAAAAGGTCCTCGGGTTATACTGGGGAGGTCCACGGGTTATGCCGGGAAAGTCATCGGGTTTTGCTGGAAAAAAGGTCCTCGGGTTATGCTGGGAAGGTCCATGGCTTATGCCGGGAAGGTCTACAGGTTATGCCGGGAAAGTCATCGAGTTATACCGGAAAATGGGTTATGCCGGGGATCAACTAGGGAGTGGATCCCTATAATGGAAAAGACTACCAGGTTATGCTGGGAGAGACTAGTGAATGGAACCCTATGTTGCGAAAACGTAGCTAGAGATTGGGGACCCTAGGCTACCATGATTTTGAATTTTTTTCTTCTTCTTTCGTTTCCTTGCATTTTTCATATTTTTTATTTAAGAAAATGAGTAAAAATGCAGGAATGAATTTGGAGGAGACCTCCCTTTTGGATTGATTATTGTTGCAAAGTTGTTTCTAGCCTTTGCGTAGTTTCTTTTGGTTGCACCTGCTTCTTGCAAGATTGCTTGGGCTGCACATGTTTCATTTTTTCAAACAAAGAACAATTGTTAGTTTGAAACGGTAGTTGGTTTTGTGGCCTTGATTGTTTTGATCACTTGATCTCGGCCCAACTCTTTCTATGAAAAATCTCTATTGCTCGCTGGCTTTCTGGAGATCGATTGTTCTTCTAAACCCAGGGATCTTAACTTTCCAAAATTTCACATAATGGTTAAACCATGTGGGGCTTTGTCCTTTTCATCTTATTTTGCCTTTATGGGTGCTTGACTTTGGATTTCTTTCCTTTTCAATAATTTTGACTCTGGAGCATCGGACATCATGGCCAGTCGAGATCAACTTGATGCACCTGCTGAGATTGGGTGCTTTTCCTTGAATTTTGGATTTTGTTAAGCAGAACCCGATAAAACCAATCTTGCTATCTTTTCTTTTTATTAGTTTTAGAGTAGGATTAAACCGAAAGGGATTCAAAGAAAAGTAAATAAAGGACAGGATAATGAATTTAAAGAGAAGTGCCCCTTTCGGGGAAAGAAAAGGACTTATCGGGAGTGCATGCAGACTTCAAGAGACATGACATGCTTCTTGGACTGGACACCCGATCTGCGCAACCATCTAATCTCTCATAAACCCATTATAACTCATATCTCAAAACTGTAAAACCTTCCCAGGACTCTATCAGTGCCGATGGTTGTAATGAATTCCTTCTTTTCGATGAATGGTGCCCTTTGTGGGTTTTCACCAACTGACCTTCTCATTTCTCTTCTCATCATCACCTTAGAGTGATCATTGCAAGTTTCCACTGACAAGACTCTCTTATTTTCAATTTCTCTGCTCACCATCACCTTGTGGTGCCCGTGTGGGTTTTCACCAATAAGGCTCTCTCATTTTATTTATCTCATTTGATTGTATCAGATCCAAATAACCAACATCCTCCCATTTTGAAATTCTTTACCAATTGATTGGAATGACTTCGAACAAGATTTAGGGTAAAAAGAGTTTTGATTGAATTACAACTTTGGAACTTTTCAGGCGAAACGTCGCTAACCATTATAATTTCTGCCCCAATTTTAAATTCGGGGAAACATGGATTTTTATTTTGGAGTGACTGAACCCCAGAAAGAGGCTGCCTACGTATCCTTTCGGAATCAAGTCAAACGTAGTTTAGGGAAAACTTTGTTTTATTTTTGTTTTTTTAAAAACCGTTTTCGAGTTCCAAAGAGGGTAATCAAAGAAAGGTAACCGGCTCAAAGTGTCAGCAAAGGGTTGAAGTTTTTTGGGTAGCGAGAATGAAAGCCTTTGTCATACCAATCGGATAATATCGATACTGCAGAAGGGTTAAACGTAATACCTTTTGACCGCGTCTGCATTGACAGTCTTTTCAGGGTCATTTCCTTCAATATCTCCTAAGTACAATGCCCTTTTCGATAATAATTTTCTTATAATGTACAGACTCTTCCAGTTTGGAGCGAACTTTCCTTTTGTTTCCTTGTAATGCGGGAGAGTACGTCTCAAAACAAGTTGCCCCACTTCAAAGTTCCTAGGCCGTACTTTCTTGTTATATGCAGGTGACATTCTTTGTTGATACAACTACCCATGGAAAACTGCGGCCATCCGTTTTTCATCAATCGGGGTTAATTGTTCTAGACGGGTCTTGACCCACCCATTATCCTCAATCTCAGCTTCAACGATGATTCAAAGAGAAGGAACTTCTGCTAGTATTATGGCTTCAGTGCCATAAACCAATAGATAGGTGTTGCTACAACTGATGTGTGCATAGTTGTGCGATATCCCAACATTGCAAATGGAAACTTTTCGTGCCATTATCTAGAACTATGAATCATTTTTTTCTGAGAATCTTCTTAATATTCTTGTTTGCTGTTTCAACAACACCGTTAGCTTTGGGCCGATAAGGGGTAGAATTCCGATGCGTGATCTTAAATTGTTCGCATATCTCCCTCATCAAATGACTATTCAAATTTGCAGCATCGTCCATAATGATAGTTTTAGGAATACCAAAACAACAGATGATGTTGGAGTGCACGAAGTCTACCACTGCATTCTTAGTGACGGATTTGAGAGTGATTGCTTTAACCTATTTTGTGAATTAATCAATGGCAACCAATATGAAATATGTGCCTATTTGAAGCTTTTAGCTCGATTGGCCCAATGACATACATACCCCAAGCAACGAATGGCCACGGTACTGACATAGGATGCAGTTCTGAAGGTGGTGCATGAATCAGGTCAGTGTGTACCTGACACTGATAACACTTTCAGACAAAACTGAAGCAATATTTTTCCATAGTCATCCAGTAATAGTCTTCTTGAAGGATTTTATGTACCCATTCATATGCGGACCACACACTTCTGCATGCACTTCATTCATGATTCTTCTAGCCTCTTGGGCATCCACACATCTTAAAAGGATCAGATCTGGAGTCTCTTTGTACAAAACCTCTCCGCTCAAGAGGAAGCCATTGGCAAGCCTTCTGATGGTTCTTTTTTTGTCCCCACTAGCTTGATCGGGGTATTATTTTGTTTTCAAGAATCTTTTGATATCATGATACCATGGTTGAACATCAGGATCTATTTCAACTGCGCTACAATAACCATGTCTTTCTCGAATTTGTATTTCCAGTGGGTTAGTGTGGACATTTCCTGGATATGACAGCATCGAGGCCAAAGTAGCTAGTGCATCGGCTAACTCACTGTGAAACCGAGGAATTACCTGAACTCGATGGACTTGAACCGCTTGCTAAGATCTTCCACATGTTGCTTGTATGGAATACGCTTGACATCTCGAGTTTCTCATTCACCCAGAGATTGTCGGATAATCAAGTCTGAATCTCCCATGATTAACAATTCTTCCACATCCTCATTGATTTCCATGTTCATGCCCATAATGCAGGATTCATACTCAGCAATGTTATTCATGCAGAAAAATCGAAGTTGGGCTGTGGCCGGATAATGCTGACTAGTGGGTGAGATCAAAATTTCCCCAATCCTGACACTTTTTGCATTCACAACTCCACCGAAGAACATTTTCCAAGCATTGATATCTTCTAAAATTACCTGAACTGAATTTACTTCCTCATCCGAAAAGAAAGTACTCAAAGGCTGATATTCATCATCAACAGAATTTTCAGCTAGGCGATCCAGCTAAAGCTTGAGCTTTCATCGTCGTGCAGGTGACATAGACTATGTCAAACTTAGTGAGCAGGATTTGCCATTTCGCTAACCTCCAAGTGGGCATTGGCTTTTGGAATATGTACTTCAAAGGATCTAACCTGGTAATGAGATAGGTGGTGTAGGCCAACAAATAATGCATAAGCTTTTGAGCGACCCAAGCTAGGGCGCAGCAAGTCCTTTCCAATAAAGTGTATTTGGCTTCATAATTAGTGAACTTCTTGGTCAAATAGTGTACTGCCTGTTCTTTATTCCCGGTCACATCATGCTGCCCGAGAATGTATCCAAAGGAATTCTCCAACACTGTCAAATACAAAAACAAAGGCCTTTCAGGTTCGGGTGGGACCAAGACTGGCAGATTCGACAAATATTCTTTAATTTATCGAAAGCTTCCTGACACTCGTCTGTCCATCTAACCATTGTATCTTTCTTCAACAGCTTAAATATGAGTTCACATGTGGAAGTCAACTGAGCAATGAATCTGCTGATGTAATTCAACCTTCCCATCCGACTCATAACCTCTTTCTTGGTTCTTAGAGGAGGCAAATCTCGAATAAACTTTATCTTCATTGGATCTAGCTCGATACCCCTTCGACTGACTATAAACCCCAAAAGTTTCCCAAACGGAACTCCAAATGCACATTTAGTTGTATTTAACTTCAAGTCATACTTACGCAGACACTCAAAGAACTTTCTCAGATCACGAACATGGTCGTCTTGTGTTCTTGATTTAATGATCAAATAGTCCACATACACCTCGATTTCTTGGTGCATCATGCCATGGAAGATGGCAGTCATAGCTCTCATGTAAGTTTCCCCGGAATTCTTCAAACCAAAAGGCCTGACCCTGTAACAGTAAGTACCTTAAGGTGTGGTGAAGGCTATCTTTTCCGAATCTTCATCATCCATCAAGACCTGATGATATATAGCATAACAATCCACAAAAGATAGTATCTCATGTTTGGCACAGTTGTCAACAAGGATGTGGATGTTTGGCAAAGGAAAGTTGTGCTTGGGACTTGCTTTGTTCAGATCCCGATAGTCAACACACACTCGGGTTTTCCCATCTTTCTTTGGAACTAGAACCACATTAGTCAACCATGTGGTGTATCGGACTACTCGAATCACCCCCGATTCTAACTGTTTGGTGACTTCTTCTTTGATCTTGTCACTAATGTCAGTTTTGAACTTTCTCTATTTTTGCTGGACATGGTGATGATCGGGGTAAATTGGCAATTTATGCACCACTAGATCAACACTTAGTCCTGGCATATCATCAGAGGACCAATCAAACACATTTTTGAATTCGAACAAAAGTTGGATCAATGCATCCCTAGTTCTTTCATCAGTGTGAATACTTATCATGGTTTCTTGGACCTCTTCTGAACTACCCAAATTAACTGGCTCAGTTTCATTAAAGTTTGGCTTAGGCTTATTCTCAAATTGTTCCAGTTCTAGGTTTATTTCCCTAAAAGCATCATGTTCATCATATTCTAGTTCTTGATTCATTATTTAGCCGTTAGACAGCGTGCTAAGATCTGGGCATGAAGTTCGCATGCAAGTTATGTTATTTAAGTCCGCATTATTAGAAATGAAAAGAAGAAATAAGAAAAGTAAAAAAATTATAAATAATAAAGAAAGAGATTCATAGACGATGAAATATTGTTTTCATTTCATTGAATTTGAAGATAGAAGGGTTTACATTGGAATTTTAAAGACAATAAAAAAGAAACATTCAAGTTACACCCTGGAATAACTCGGAATGCAAAAAAGGTGGCAAGACTGTACTACCGGGATTCCCGCATGACTGGGAATGGAGTAGCCTTCTAATTTTGAAGCTTGGCATCGGGCCCCATATATTTCACCTCAGCAGTGCTTGAGCTTTCTCCTTGTTGGACCATGTGAGTCTCACACAACATTTGCCTTATGGTTCCACATATGTCCTCAACATCCTCGGGCGTGAAGGCCTCATCTTCTTCCTCTATGTATCTAGGCTTGATGAATGCTTTGGAGAGATATGGGACCGGCTGAGGTAACAACCAACCATTGCTCTTTCATTCATTTGCCCATGTCACATCAACTTCTATGGCTTGGAAACCCACGCTGGCGAATTTCTCACCGGTAGCTAAAGTGATAGGTTCCGTGATACCTTGCAAAGATACCCCGAGCCCCTTCGCAGGCTTATACCTATGCTTGATCATTTTAGTGGCAACCATGATTGCCGCATTTGATAGAAAGGGTGGAGGACACAGGCTCCCTTCCTCACACTGATCCGTGACCTCAATCTCAAAAGCTTGATAGACTATGTGCTCGCTACCTTACTTAGCCTCGAGACATGGGAATGACAAGTGCCGATCAATTGATTGCTCGTCTTCTCCATGTACCACAATTTCCTAATATTCATGTTCAAATTTAACCATTTGGTGGAGAGTAGAAGGTACGACCCCTGCAGCATGGATCCAAGGCCTTCCTAGGAGAAAATTGTAGGAGGTGTCCATGTCCAAGACCTAAATGTCACTTCGGAATCCATATGACCAATAGTCAAGATCAAATCAATCTCCCTTATTGTGTCTCTCTTGACATCGTCAAAAGCACGTACAGAAACATTGTTAGGCCTGATTCTCTCAGTCCTAATTTCCATTCTTTTCAAAGTTAAGAGAGGGAAGATGTCAACCCCAAATCCGCCTTCCAGCATGAATCTTTTCAGATAGTACCTTCACATTTAACTGTCAAATGAAAAGCTTTGTTGTCGCCAGCCCCTTTCGGGGGCAAGCATTTATGCTAAATGAAATCCGGTTGACTTCGAAGAATCGTTCCATCATTCTTTCCAGTTGCTCAATAGTGGTTTCAATTGGAACATATGCTTCATTGAGGATCTTTATCAACACTTTCTGATGCTCATTTGAAATTTTTAGTAGAGACAAAAGCGAGACCTGGGAGGGAGACTTCTGGAGTTGGTCAATTATCTCGTAATCCATAGTTTTCATCTTTCGGAAGAATTCCTCTGCCTCTGCAGGAATGACTAGCCTTTTAAGCGAAAAATACTTCTGTTTGGCATTGTTCACTTCTTCCAGATTGAGGTACTTCCCAGACGGGTTTGTTTTATTCACTTCCCCCAATCTTTTCCCTTGTATGTTACTATTGTTTTGTTGTAGTTCATGGGGACTGCAGTAGGATCCTTCATGGGCTTCTGTGGTGTACGAATGATAACCACAGGCTCATTCAGCCTTGGTATAATTACTATCCCCGTGCCATATAAGTTCCCTTCGGCACGTACATCTTAGGTCCCTTGTTTAGCTCGAACCTCTTGGGGGGACTCAACACAAACTGTTCTTTCATGGGGGCCAGGGAATATAAAGAATGGCATCTTTAGGAGGTACTACCCCAGTCTTGGCTTCCGCAGTCTTTTCTACACTTCGAGGAGTAGAGTTGCTCTTCTTCTCCCCTTTTCTTCTTTTCAACCACCTTTGTCTTCTTTTAAACATCGGTGATAGCAATGATGGCTTTCAGAGCTGGGTCAAACTCTTTATCTTCGCAAATCATCCCAATAACTGGTTGTGAGCCGACAATAGGTTAATGGTCATATTAGGGACCTCTTCATCTCTCAACACTACTCATTTTTTCCCTATCAAATTTTCAACCGCGCCTTTGAGAGTCCAACAATCCTCATTGTCATGCCCTTCTGGCCCAGAATGATAAGCATATCGGGTACCGGGTCGGTATGAGGGTGACTATGGGTTTTACCTGTTTGGGGGTACGGGTTACAACAAGCCCATTTGGACCAACTTCGGGAAAAGGCTAGAGTATTATTCATCGATGGGCGTGAAGTAGGCTCTTTTAGGTGGCTCATGGGCACAGCCATTGTATGGAAAAATTTTTTTTGGAGGCCGGGGATTATATGGAGCTTGTTAAGGAGGGTTATTTCTAGGAGGTGGAGCTTGGTTTTGGTTAAACTGTTATTGTGGCCGAGCATATGGCTGGGCATGCATCACCGCATAAGGCTGAGGAGTCATGGCATAAGCCGCATCCTGGTAAGGATAATAATGTTACGGGGTGTTTGAAGGGAAATAACCTCGGGGTTGACGGGGGTTTCTCAGACTTAAAGCCACCATGGCTACTTCTTCTCTCTTCTTTCGGTTTGCTACACCACCTGACCCGCTCTGGATTGCTTGGACGTAGCTCTTATAGTAGACTGGCTCAATATGCGGCCTGTTTTCAAACCATTCTCGACCATCTCCCCAGTCTTGATAGCCTCAGCAAACGGCTTTCCTATAGCAGACATCATATTCTGGAAGTAATCAGCCTCTTGGGCTTGCCGAAAGACACTAACCATCTCGGTCTCATCTATCGGGGGTTTCACCCTGACAGCTAGTTCGTGCCACTTGACAGCATATTCTCGAAAGCTCTCCAAAGACTTCTTTTTGAAATTAGGCAGGGAATTTCTGTCTGGAGCTATGTCTATGTTGCACTAGAACTGCCTGACAAAATCTCGAGCCAAATCATCCCATATGTGTCAGTGAGATATGTCTTGATCCATATACCACTTGGATGCAATTCTGACTAGACTTTCTCCAAAAGAAGCCATTAGGAGTTCTTCTTTTCCACCTGCCTCTCTTAAATGATTGCAGTATCGCTTGAGGTAGGCTATAGGGTCTCCATGTCCGTCATACTTTTCAAGCTTAGGAATCTTGAAACCAATGGGCAAATGAACATGTAGGAACATACATAAATTAGCGTAGGATACACTCTTCTGACCACTTAAGCCTTGTATATTCTTGAGTCTTTGTTCCATGTTTTTCATTTTCCGAGTGATTTCCTATTGCTCGGGATTCTTTGTAGCTCTCTCTTGTCCCACGTTAAACTCATACCGAGGTTGTTGAGGGTAAGAATTGGTAGTAAAATGAGCCGGGTCTGATGGAAAAGATGGGACTTGGAAAGTAAAGGATGATGGATCAAAACTTGGCCTGGGCAAAGTTGGCTTTGCCGTAACCAAGGTTGGTGGTGCGGTGAAATTGTTAGAAGCCACTCCTGAAATCAATTCCTGGCCGCGAACCTCAAAAGGCATTCCGGTGAAATGGGCTGATATAGTGGGATATCCAAGTGGGGTGTTCGAGTAATTTATTGGGATGTTGGAAGTTCCACTTGCTCTGGGAAGTAGTTCGGGGAAGCTAGGTATTGCACTAGGCGGCTCCGTACCATTGGACCAAGCATCCCACATTTCAAAATGCGGAGGCGCAATGCCCTATTCTCTTCAACAACCGCTGACTATGATGTTGGGATAACCGATATCGGGCTATCCTATGGGATGGGAATTGTTGGTAGATGACTTTATGATGACATTTAGACACTTCCCTTGTATCTTGTAAAGTAAGGGTGTGAAGCCAGGTTACCACAAACCAACCACCTTAACAGAACCTAATCTCAATATCAAACATAATAAACTGGTTAGTCTGAGGAAATTAACACATATGGAATCGCACATTGGGGAATGTGATGCACATATGCCGTTAAATATGTTTCTACATGTTTTGCAACAATTGCGTGTCTCATCCCGGCTTTTTTTATCTCCTCAATCTTTCTTTTCTTTTGGCGTTTTTCAATATTTCCTCTCTTTTGCACTCTCTCATTGTTTTCTCTCTTATTCTTATTCTTGTCTTCCCTTTTTTCCTTGTTTTCTCTCTTATTTGAGTTATTTAAAACCCTAACTGGATCCGATGGGTTATTGCGTATGTATCACGACCCCGCGTAAATTAGATCATCACGTAGTTCAAGGTATAAATGCAAAAATAAATAAATAAATATTTTTTGTTTTTTTTTTTTCAAACTTTCATTAGAAATAAAAAAACCGAAATCTTCTCTATTACAAATGACTCCATCATACCTACCTAAGAATTGAAAGACTAAAACGGACTCAAAATACACTATAGGAATGAAAATATAGACTTGAAAAGAGGAGAAAACAATCAGGAGTACATAAGTGCCTCTAATCTTGCCCGAGGGACACTAGTTGGTCTTGTCGTGGGCCTATGTGCCATGTCTTCCTGGAGGCGATAGAGGTATTCCATTATCTGGCGAACAAAGATCATTACTGTGGCGAAGAACATAGACCTAGCCATGTCCTCGCATTTGGTGCACTTCATCACAATGTAGTTGGCGATTCTTCTAACCCTTTCCCTGATGATGCCTTTTTCTCTTAACAACCGCCCAATTTGCTGAGATATAGCCTCCAAAACATGGGTGGCCAATTCTGCTCCTGCAAATGCTATAGGTCTTTCTCTAGTTATGCCATCAAAGCGTAGCAATGTTCTCTCTCATCTTTGAAGCTCTTGGCTTGTTTATTCATTTCACCCTCAATGCTATTAAGCTCCTTTTTCCAGCCCATGACCCATATGTCATATCTTTCCTTCAACTATCGAATGAAGCTTGCCCATTCTTCTGCATTTCTGGTCAATTTTGCTTGGGATTGTGCTAGCTCAGCCTCAGCCTTTTGCAAATCATACTCATAGTCACGTACTTTTTGTGTAAGGCTATAAATGAGCCTTTCATCTTTTCTAATTCTGCCTGGGTTCTCAGCTGCTATTCTCATCTTTTGGACTTGGGTTTGGAGAGCTTCATTTTCTTGGGCCAACCTTCTCCTTTCACTTTAAGCTTCTTGCGCCTGTATATCATTATTGAATACAACATTTCTCAATTCTTCTTCCAAAGTGTGAATGGTGGCTTGATATTTTTTCTCCTTCTCACCCCAGTCCATCCTATCCCGGACTTTATCATCAAAAGCCTGAACACGAGGTCTTTCGGCTGTCCTTTCAGGCTCGGACTCATGCTCTAGCTCATTATTCGCACAAAACCTTCTCTCAAACCATGCAGCATAATTTGGATCCACTTCTCCTCTTGCAAGATCTGGTACCTGGGTGTCACTTTTTAGATATCGGCAACCATTGCAATCCCGTTGGACTAAAGCCTCAGGTAGTGTTGCTTCTGGGTGTAGCTCAATGACTTGGGTACTCAAATCTGCATCTTCGGGTACCACTTTATATCTTCCCAATTACCTTAGAACTCTTTGAGGTGCGTATGGTTGGATACTCCTTAAACCCATCAGCATCATCAAGTAGCCTTTTGAAGCCGTCATGTATATGACTTCCGTTACCGGAAGCTATCCTAGGGTCCATTCAATCTGACTTGCATTTAGAGTCTAAAGTGGGAGCCCTGTTGATACCCAATTTTTTCCTGTATATTTTTGTATACAAAATACATTTCCAATAGCAAAGGTATGCATATATAAGTATGTCCAAGTATTTTCCTATTTTTTATTTAATTTTTAAAGATTTTTAAACCAATTTCTATTTTACCAGTAAAAACCAATAATTATTTCCCAAATTATCATTTTTTGATTCATTTATTGTATTCTCATATTTTATACCGAAATATAGCTAAGGTAATCTTTGCGCATTTTTACAAATTTATTTAGTATTTTTAAAACTAAATTGCATATAATTGCAATATTAGCTTATTTTAAGATTTAATTATTTTTCATTTAATATTTATGTATTATAAATCAATTTAGTGCCTTTAATTTATTTTCAAAAATTATTCTACTATTTTTGTAAAATAAATAAGGGAAAAAGTGGCAATTTAAATACTAGACCTAATTATTTCGATTTTAACCTAAATCAGCCCCTTAATTAAACCCAATTTCAATCTCAATGCCCCAACCCATTTTTAATATAAACCCTCCCCTGGTCCAATTAAATCCTACCCGACCTAGACCCATTCTCATTCGTTGTGTATCTATGCTTTCCTTGAGTTTTCAAATGATTTCTCCGGCTTTTCTTTCAAAAAATTACTTTCAAAACCGTTTCCCTTCCGATCTAGGGTTTTTTTATGAAAGTGTTTAAGTGTTATTTCATGTGTATTTGTCTCTACTGTGTTCTTGTATCATGCTCTTTATGATTCTCCCACTGTGTTTTCCTATACTATGGTCTCGTATGCTTTTCTACTATATTTTTTTTTCTTCTACCATGTTCTTGTATGTTTTCCCTGCTGTGTTTTCGTATGCTTTTCTACTTTGTTTCCTTTCCCCTATGTTCTTGTGTTTCTCCTACTGTATTTTTCATTGTTAAGTTTCCTTATTAAGATCCTTCTACTGAGCTCTGTTTAAAGTTTCTTCTAAAAACCTCTTAGCATGCTTTTCTACTGTTCTTATCAGTCTTTTCTCATTATGCTTCGAATTAGTTTCTTTCACTTTGTTTGCTTTGAACCCTTCTACTGTGATTGCATGTTACTTTTCTATTATGTTTCTCATGAGTTCTGTTGCTGAAAGAAGCATGTTAGAAGTTTCAACTTTTTCTGAAATCTCTTAACATGTTTCGATTCAATTGCTTGCCCTTTCGTCTTTGCTTTGTGATTTGCCTGAATTAGGGTTTTATTTCAAAATCCCTAATTCATTCAGACCAACTTCGAATCTTTGAACTAAGTCTGGACATCTGTGTTTGCGAATGATTCTGGATTTTTACTAAACTCTTCTACACTGGATTTTCTATTGATTTTACAATGACATTATAGTCTCCTTTCATGCTTAATATGTTCGTATGCTCCTTATATATATGATAAAATTCCCTCTAAAGTGACCTTCAAATTTGTGATCAGTTCATATTCTCCTCTGAATATGGTCTGATTGATTTCTTTCCATTGTTTGTTGATTTTCTCTGTGACTCGACCTAAGTTAAGACCCTTCTCAGTTTTTGCGACTTAGTTCATTCATGGGACTATAATTACAAGATCCCTAGCCTTTGATTTACAGGATGTTAATTGATTTCCTTACCTTATTTGTACAACCGTGAACTTCAAAACCCTGTCCTTCAATAACTTTTTGTGTAATTGCCATTAATTGCATGTTGTGCACAAAGTGTTTATTCAATTTCTTTCCTTAAATGGTTTTTACCCGTTTGAATCTAAATCCCTTAATTAAGGGAAGTCTTGTGTAATTGATTGATAATCAGTTCCTTAACTATTTTCTGACCTTATTTCCTTATGGTTTTCAAACTATAAAAGGCACGACTCTTTAACACACCGCACAGACGATTAACAATCCTACACTTCACACTTCACAATTCTTCTGAACTCTTACTTACACATAATAGTACTCTCTCTTCTTGTATGCACTGTGGCTTTTACAAGACTACTGCATTTTCTCTATTTGTTTCTTTGAAACTGGTATGTCCTAATTTAAGATTCAACATCATCACAATGTGTTTATTTACAGCTTTTGTATCATGTCTACTTTACTGCTTCTGCAGAGTTAAATGTTTAAACTAGCATGTTGATCTCTTTCTGATTATTTCTGCTATGACTCCTTGCTTTCCAACCCCTATGTGTTTTGAGTTACAGTTTAAAACATGGCAATATGTAAGTTATGGATTGAACTTGTTCACTTAAAGGATCCTAACTTCTAAACAATGTGTTCTAACAAGCTTATTGGTATGCCAGCATTTCTCATTGTTGAGAATGCCCACCAGCATGTCTTTGTCCCTTTTCAACTTCCTCTATTCCCTATACCTGTATGTGTATTGATGAGAACTGTTTCCCTTTCCCTTTCCCATTCAGAATTCCACACTTGCACTCTCTATTAGTCTCTAAGTTTTGTCCCCCTCCTGTGAGCCTTGCCTTGGGACCTTGAGTTCCCCTGAACTTAGAGACTTTAGGGGCTGGCCTTTCCACACTGCACTATGTCTTAATCTGGTAATGTATTTGGGTGTAAGCACTGCCCGAAGTTCATGTGAGACTCTTTGGGAACTTTGACACACCCCAAATGGGAGAAAGACTTTGGAAATCTGATCTCTTGGAGTTGGTTTACTTCATACTTCAGACAGGAAGTCTGAATCAGGCTCTCCTTGGTTGTAATTTTAATTTTTGATATATTTTTCTTTACTTTATTTTCTTCTGGGCTGTAATAACTTTGTAATAAAACTTTCGGGGTTGGCTAGTGAAAAGGGAGGGGTAACCATGTATGCAAAAGGGGTAGATAACCTGCCTATAGGAATTTTTGATTTCTGCACTCTCATATGTAAATAACCTGCCTATAGGAATTTCTAATTTCTGCACTTTCATATAGATACCATGTCTATAGGAATCATGCACTCTCTCATATAGATACCATGTCTATAGGAATCCTGCACTTTCATATAGATACCATGTCTATAGGAATCTTGCATTCTTTCATATAGATACCATGTCTTTAGGAATCCTGCATTCATTCATATAGATACCATGTCTATAGGAATCCTGCCCTCTTTTATGTAGATACCATGTCTATAGGAATCCTGCATTCTTTCATATAGATACCATTATTCGGAATCAGAACTCTACACATACATATAGAAAATATGCCTATAGGTCTTTCTGAATCTTGCATATCCACCTTTCATTAGGAAAACATGTTTATAGGTCTTAAAAAACCAACTGCGATTAAATATCATGTTCATATAGAATACTCCACCTAGATATCAGGCTTGTGGAGTTTCTTTATTTTTACTATGTCTAAATGTGTTCTAAGGTCGACAAACGCATATAAAGCATGCCTATAGGAGTTAATCAAATCTGAATCGTCTCACTCGTCTATAAGTCTAAAACCAGCAATAATAATGCATTACTAGTTGCAGAACTTATGATCTTTTGCTAAAAGTCACTTTTCCTTGATAATTGACAACCTTTCCTTAAATCAGTATGTAATCAGCTCATATCCTTGTTTATGAAATCTGTGGATATCATGCCTATAGGTTTTTTTTTCGTTCAACACTTAGGCAAGTCATAAGGTAAACTTATAAACTGAATCAGATTCTTTATTAGCTACAACCAGTAGGCAGGCCTAATTCAGGCTTCTTATCTGAACTATGTAATAAATCAGTCTGCCTCAAATATACAAGTTTTAATTAGACCTTAAACAGTACGTGCAAGACATGCTAAACTATGTGCTTTCATTAATTTAAAGGAGGTTTGTTTGAGCCCTTTTTATTTGTTTATGTGCTCCCCCAAACTTGCTATATGTGTTTTGTTTGTCGCTTTAGTATTTTACCTTTTGAAACTACCAATAAGCCCAATATCTCCTCCCTTTAGTATTAGTAGTCCCAAGTACCTTCGGACTCATAGGATTGGGGCGGGTAATAGCATGCAATAAGTAAACAAGACCATTTCGCGCTTTAATACCTTAAAGGGGTGGAAAAGGGTAGATATGGATATGATGACCGCGCGATAACATCACGTGTATCCCCTCACTGAGGAGTGATTACCGGATATTGTGTGGGGTGATCCATATTATTAATAAACCTAGGACCCCCTTCCCTTTGCTCTTTGTTTCTTTTAAATCTTTTAAACCATTTCCTCTAAGAAAAGCAAGTCTCTTTAGTTCTTTCCGATTTTGCGTATTTGTGACCATTACATGAAAATCCACTCTTATATGAAACTCTTACTTGCCTATGTGCTTAAGTCACAACAATAGCTTGGTCGGGAACCACACTAGTGGATCCTGAGGGGTGCCTAATACCTTCCCCTTGGGATAATTTCAAGCCCTTACCCAATCTCTGGTTATCCAACTTAAACCCATCTTAGTGTCTTAATGCACTTAAATCATTAGGTGGCGAATCTTCAATTCCAAGACCCAATTCCCAAAAGGGAATGAGTTGTCCTCCCAAATGTCATAAACCCAATTTCACGAGAAAAAGGAGGCACGACAGCATGGCGACTCTGCTGGGAACTTCTTCTAGGCTTTTACCATTTCAAGCTATTAGTGTGACTTTACATTTCTTATATGCCTTTACTTGTTTAATCCCTTTAAGCATTTAATTCCCTCTTCTACTACAAAGCTGACTTGTCTTGTTGTTTTTTCCCCTTATTTCTTTTACTACTTTCCTTTACTGCATTCCCTTATTACTGTTTTAAACTATTGTAATTAATATTTATGAACGTGCAAATATGTGACAACTTGTTTTATTTATTGCATAATCATGTTTTCAATATCATATTCCACTCGTGCCAAACAAAATACCATAGCAACGCTTATAATGAGTGGTTGCGCTCTTCCGATATTATCACCCCCTAAATCCGGCAAAGGCATATTTGCGATAAAACCAGTCCATCAACAGTATAGTCGACGATTCTGCGCCTTTCCCTCTTGAGTTGTCCTCTCAAGGGTACCAGTCTAATACCCAAATACAAACCTTACTCTGTTTAATTGTGGATGCATCATGGTCAAACCTAGTCGAGTCAGTTATGTTGTCCGCATAATGACTCTTTAAGATAGCCTTGTCCAAAGTCCACTAGGTTTTCCCTAAAACCCAAACGGACACTACCATATTTTGAGCATTTATTTGGAGAACTTATTGTTTCTATGCCAATTATTGATATTTAGTAGTCAAGTCTGGTGGGGGTAAGGGCCTAACCTTTTGTCTTGCAAAAACATGAGGCACGAAGTCCCCCAATTCAGCATGGTCACCAACATCTACCCCAAACTGCTAAGCTGGTGGAAGGAGAAGACTGCGAGACTGCTAAAGGAAATGAAGGCGAACATCTGGCCAGAGATTACTTGTTACTAGGACTACGCGAGCTAGGGAAGCTATTCGATGGAGCCAATGATGAGTCCGGGAAAGGTCCCTCTGGGACCAAATAGATAGTAATTTCCATTTCCGCTTTATAAAATGTAATAAGGCCAATGGCCATTAGTGATTTTTATTTAGTGTCATTTTGGGATTCGTCTACCTTTTATCAATGAAATGAGGCATTTAGCATTCTAAGTTCTCCAAAATTAACTTGTCGCTACGCCTACCTCAGGCACAACAAGGTCCCCAAAATTAGGACACTCTTCATATTTCAGCACTATGTGTTTTAAATATTTCAAAATTTTTCCTAATGATCCTCACCAACTTCTTACCTTTTGTTTTTACTTTTGTTTATTCCCCTCCCTAAAGGTTAGTTCATGAACTCTGGCATCATCATCATATTTTACGAGATCCAGGGGCCCTCCACCTACTCCTCTTCCCAGTCCTGTTAGACACAAAAATAAAGGAAAAATGGAAGATTTGAACAACTCAACCGAACGGGTAGAGTTCACTCATGGTACTCTGGTCCCCAAGGAAAATGCATCCCAACTAGAACAAAAGCTGTTAAAGTTTCAGGAAGAACTCAAGTCAAGAATTTGGGAAGTCTGTCATTTTCCCTCACCACTCCAGATGTTACTTACCAAAATACTCAGAATCATGTACCTCCGCAAAACATCCCAAAACAACAAAACCATCCCACTCCTTACCACCACTGCAATACCTGCCAATACCACAAATAACACCCCACTGCTCATCCCAGAACTCCAGAACTCTAGAACTCCACAAATGACCACTGCCACACCCGACATAATACCTCCATCTATGTGGAGACCGTGCCACACTCCACCCAGCCCATCTAAAGCACACCTGAGTCCTATAATAAGGACTTGCTCATCAGAAATCAGGCCGAAGAGCTTAAGATGTTGACGAGCAGAATTCAAGGCGTGGAAGGTAGTAAGGGAAATGAGGGGCTAAACTATCAAGATTTTTGCATACAGCACGATGTTGAACTGCCTGATAGGTACAAACCTCCCATGTTCGAGATGTTTGATGGTACAGAAGATCCCAAGATCCACTTGAGAACTTACCGTGACAAGCTGGTTGGAGTGGGAAGAGACGAGAAAATCCGCATGAAGCTTTTCATGAGGAGCTTGAAGGGAGATGCCTTATCTTGATACATTAGCCAAGATCTGAAGAAGTGGTCAAACTGGGTAAGCATGGCGTCCGATTCAGGTTCAACATGGAGAATGCACCAGATGTGTTCTATATTCAAAACTTGGAGAAGAACCCCACAGAGACCTTCCATGAGTACGCTACTCGATGGAGATCAGAAGTTGCTAAGGTAAGGCCTGTTTTGGAAGAAAGGCAAATGAACAAATTCTTCGTTTGGACCCAAGACCCACAGTATTATGAGAGGCTAATGTTGATCGAAAATCACGAATTTTTTGATATCATCAAGCTAGGAAAAAGGATCGAGGAAGGCATCAAGAGTGGTATGGTTACGAATTTTGAAGCCTTGCGAGCTACCAGTAAGGCTTTTTACCTCCCCTACGTAAAAACTTCCCTAGACCTCGACTAAATTTTGTCCACAGACCTCCCAAACAGTATACTACCATTGCTGAACCAATTGACCAACTATATGAAAGGCTCAAAGTTGCTGGTTATGTCACCCCTATCCCTTCTATAACCCCTAAAAACCCTTCTTAGTGGGTCAATTCAAATAAATCTTGTGCATACCATTCCGGCATAAAAGGACATACCAGTGATGAATGCCGCTCTCTGAAAGATAAGATCCAGACTTTGATTGATAACAAGATCATTGTAGCAAAGGAGCTTGCTCCGAATGTCTGCAATAACCCTCTGCCAGACCACAAGGGCGGAGGTGTTCACATGATCAAGATAGAGGATGACTGGGACCCCAAGGGATCAATCGGTTTAATCATAGAAGGCGATGATCCAAAGAAGCCAATAGTTACCCTTAATTCGATTGTGGTCCAGATTCAGCCTTCTAGGGATGTCGAGGTAAACATGTCCATGCCACTCGATTTGAAGCACCATTCTCTGCAAAGATGCTAGCCCCGATTGAGGTTGAGTTTATGTCACCAGTAAACGCACTTACACCCTTTGAAGTTGCAGTCTTACCACCTAAGGGGCCTGCTCCGTTCGAAGTAAAGATAACCACGCCAATTCCGTTGGCAATATCGACAGTAACACCATTTCACACTAATGCCATACCTTGGGACTACACAGCCGAGGCCGGAAGAAAGGGGAAGGTCAAGTTTGGAGAAGCCATTGTAACACAGGGTATGACAAGAATCGGCAGGGTTTATACTCCAGAGCATTTGGCTGCGTCAAGCAAGCAGGCCTCTAGCCGGCCAACCATCTCTTAAACTGGGCCCGACGATCTATGTAGAAAGATACAAGCCAAAGAATACTCAGTCATTGATCAGCTAAACAAAACACCGACATAGATTTCTATCCTTGCTTTGCTACAAAGTTCTAATGCAC
The DNA here is from genome assembly GCA_026770625.1 of Nicotiana glauca. Taxonomy (NCBI): domain Eukaryota; kingdom Viridiplantae; phylum Streptophyta; class Magnoliopsida; order Solanales; family Solanaceae; genus Nicotiana; species Nicotiana glauca. The sequence continues at coordinate 123,794 of MU721422.1, read as the reverse complement.
ACAAGAATGCCTTGCTAAGAGTGTTGAGTGAGGATATGTACCAAGTAACATCACCGACAGAGAGATATCAAGATTGATAGTCCAGGTATTGGAAAGTCACAAGATCACTTTTCATGAAGATGAGTTACCGCCATAGGGGTTGAGTCACAACAAGGCATTGCACATCACCGTGCAATGCGAAGATTATTTTATCACCAGGATCCTAATTGACAGAGGGTCCAGCCTCAATATTTGTCCATTGGTAAGACTCAAGACATAAGGAAAGGGGCTGCACGAGATCAAGTATGGGGCCATCAACGTCAAAGCTTTTGACGGATCCCAAAGATCCACTATTGGGGAAATTAGCTTGTGTTTGCAAATGGGGCCTACTTGGTTTGATGTTGATTTTCAAGTGATAGACATGTCGGTATATTACAATCTGTTGTCGGGACGACCATGGATTCATGCCGCTAGAGCAGTAGCATCAACACTACATCAGGCAGTGAAGTTTGAGTGGAATCACCAAGAGGTGATCATTCACGACGATGGTAGAAATCACATATACAGTCGCTAGACCATTCCAGCAATTGGAGGAAGAAGAATGATAGGCGGGGAAACTTACCACCACATCGAGCGATTCAACGCCGTTGATAAAGACAAATGGTGGGATAACAAAATTGAAAGCATATTGAACTGGAGCGGGTATGAACCTGGCAAGGGACTTGGCAATAACCTCCAAGGAATTGCTAAGCCCATCAAGCTCAAGAAACATGGCACCACCTTTGGATTGGGGTATGAATATACCTGGAAAGAATTCAATGACTGGCCGCCACCATGGAACGGTCCTTACTACCCATTGGAGCATCCAATACCCCACTTGGAGCAGACTTTCCAACCAGCCGAAGTTATCCACGGGTCAGAAGAAGAGGAAGCACTGACAGTAGTGAGGAATTTGTTCTTGGAAGACGATGATATGGATTGTTGTGTCATTTTCGAGGAGGAGGGGGGGGGGAAGTTCCTTCCATACAGGCTGTAAGGAAAGGAGCATGCCTCAATAACTGGACTATCAGAACCACCAAAGCCCAGCCAGCCTCAGGGTAGCAAGGCTGAACAAGCAGCATGCACTATTTTATTTTTTACTAGTTGACTTTCCTTTCGCATTTTTATTTTTGCAAGAAAGCGCTCCAATGTTCAAAAATAGTTATGGAATTTATCAAAGCATTTTGGTTTTCTTATGAATCTTACTCTTATTATTTTCTCTCATTACTTTACTTATACAACATTACTATTACTTATCTTGATGAACCAATGAATGTGACATGCAACGAGACAACGCAACAAACAGATATAGATTCAAAAGAAGATGATATACCAGAAGAGATTGTTAAAGAAGTTGAGAATTTTAAGAACAGACCTAAGTACAACCTGGACGAGACTGAGATTGTTAAACTGGGAAATGCAGAAAATATCAAAGAAACACGAATCAGCGTTCATTTGTCACCATCAGAAAAGGAAGAATACACAGAGTTTCTAAGAGAATATGAGGACATTTTTGCCTGGTCGTACGACGACATGATTGGTCTGAGTACATCTATTATGGCACACAAATTGCCAACCGATCAACCTGTCTGCCGGTAAAGCAAAAGCTCAGAAAATTTAAGCCCGATATGAGCTTGAAAATAAGGAAAAAATCACTAAGCAGGTCAAAGCTATGGTTCTCAGGGTAGTAGAATATCCAACATGGTTAGCCAACATTGTCCACTACCAAAGAAGGATGGGAAGGTCAGAGTCTATGTCGACTATCCGGATCTCAACCGGGCCAGTACAAAAACAACTTCCCCTTGCCAAACATACACATCCTGTTTGACAATTGCGCCAAGTACGACTTGCAATCATTTGTAGATTGTTTCTCAGGGAATCATTGAATCTGGATGGATGAAGAAGATGCTGAGAAAATGGCTTTCATTACTCCGTGGGGAATTACTGCTACAAGATGATGTCGTTTGGGTTAAAGAATGCAGGGGCCACCTACATGAGGGCCATGACTACCATTTTCCATGATATGATACACAAGGAGATCAAAGTATATGTGGATGATGTCATCATCAAGACCAAGAAAGCCACTGATCACATGGAAGATCTGAGGAAGTTTTTCAATAGATTGCGGAGGTACAACCTGAAACTAAATCCCGCAAAATGTTCATTCGGGGTTCCAGCTAGAAAATTTCTTGGGTTCATTGTGAGTCACCGGGGAATAGAAATGGATCCATCAAAGATCAAAACCATTCAAGAATGGCCACCGCCAAGAAACAAAAAGGACGAAATGAGTTTCTTGGGGAGACTTAAATACATCAGTCGGTTCATAGCACAATCTACAATTATCTTTGAGCCGATCTTCAAGATGTTGAAGAAGTACGCCGCCACCAAATGGACTAATGACTGACAGAAAGCTTTCGATAGAATCAAGGAATTCTTATCAACGCCAATCTTGGTCCTGCCTGAACTGGGGAGACCTCTGCTACTCTACATCACTGTGTTGGATGATGACTTTGGTTGCATCCTGGGGAAGCATGATGAGACAGGAAAGAAAGAACAGGCCATTTACTACCTCAGCAAAAAGTTCACTTCGTACGAGGCCCGGTATTCCCTGTTAGAACGCACCTGTTATGCTTTAACTTGGGTAGCCCAGAAGTTGAGGCACTACTTTTGCACCTATACTACATATCTCATATCAAGGATAGAACCTTTGAAATACATCTTTCAGAAGCCCATGCCCACTGGCAAGTTCGTCAAGTGGCAAATCTTGTTGAGTGAATTTGACATTGTCTACGTGACTCAGAAAGCAATCAAGGGACAAGCACTAGCAGATCACCTAGCCGAAACCCCCATGGATGGAGAATACGAACCCCTGAAAACATATTTTCCTGATGAAGATGTGTCATTCATAGGAAAATATATTGTAGAATCCTATGATGGGTAGAGGATATTTTTCGATGGAGCAGCAAATTTGAAAGGAGTCGGCATAAGGGGAATCCTAGTATCAGAAATCGGTCAGCATTATTCGGTGTCTTCCAAACTCAAGTTCCCGTGCACCAAAAATATGGCTGAGTAAGAAGCCTGTATCTTAGGGCTCAAGATGGCCATTGACATGAACAACCAAGAGTTGCTAGTCATTGGGGACTCAGACCTACTCACACATCAGGTACAAGAAGAATGGGCGACTAAGAATTCCAAGATACTCCCTTATTTGCTCCATATGCAGGAGTTGAGAAGGAGGTTCACAAAGACAGAGTTCCAGCATGTTCCCAGAGTCCAGAATGAGTTTATCGATGCATTGGCTACCCAATTGTCCATGATAGAGCATCCATATATGAACTTCATTGATCCTATTCCGGTGAAAATCCATGATCAGCCAGCTTACTGTGCTCATGTCGAAGAAGAAGCAGATGGAAAATCATGGTTTCACGACATCAAGGAATATTTGGGAAAAGAAGAATACCCAGAGCTTGCAAATACTACTCAGAAGCGCACACTTCAAAGATTGTCCAACAATTTCTTTCACAGCAGAGGAATCCTGTATAGGAGGACTCCGGATTTGGGATTATTAAGGTGTGTTGACGCAAAGGAAGCATCTAAACTACTAGAGTAAATTCATGTCAGGACCTGTGGTCCACATATGAACAGTTTTGTCTTAGCAAAGAAGATCCTCCGAACTGGTTACTTCTGGATGACTATGGAGACGGACTGCATCCAGTATGTCTAGAAATGCCACTGCTACCAGATACATGCAGACATGATAAAGGTACATCTAAATGAGCTTAATGAAACAAGCTCACCATGGTCGTTCGCCGCTTGGGGAATGGATGTTATTGGACCAATCGAACCTGCCGCTTCCAACGGACACAGATTCATCCTTGTGGCAATTGACTATTTTACAAATGGGTCGAAACAGCGTCTTACAAAGCAGTGACTAAGAAAGTCATGGCAGACTTTGTCCGTGACCATATTGTTTGTCGGTTTCGGGATCCCGGAGTCAATCATTATTGATAATGTCTCCAACCTCAATAGTGACTTAATGAAAGCTATGTGTGAGACCTTCAAGATAAAACACAAGAATTACACAGCCTACTGGCCCCAGATAAATGGATCCATAGAAGCCTCCAACAAAAACTTCCAGAGGATATTGAGGAAAATGATAGAGAAGCATACGCAATAGCACGAAAAGCTATCATTCGTTCTATTGGGGTATCGCACCACAATCTGCACATCAATTGGGGAAACTCCCTATATGTTGGTTAATGGTACAGAGGTAGTCATTCCCGCCGAAGTAGAAATTTCCTCCTTAAGGATCATCAAGAAGCTGAGATCGACGACGCAGAATGGGTAAGAAGCCGCTATGAGCAGCTGGCTCTTATAGATGGGAAGAGAATGAATGCAGTTTGCCACGGTCAACTTTATCAGAACAGAATGTCCAGAGCCTTCAACAAGAGAATCAAACCAAGATGGTTTACACTGAGGCAGCTGGTGTTAAAGAAAATTTTCCCGCATCAAGATGAAGCGAAAGGGAAATTCTCTCCCAATTGGCAGGGTCCATACATGGTTCATCGGGTTCGAACAGGAGGAGCCCTTATAGTTGCAGAAATGGATGGAGAAGTTTGGCCAAAACCAATCAATTCAGATGCAGTCAAGCGCTACTATGTGTAATCTTATGTTTTCCTGTATGATGTAATTTGAACTACGTCTGAACTGATTCCAGTTCAAGAGGGGATACATAGGTAGCCTTATAGGTTCGGTCACAATTCAATAAAATTTTCATTTCCCCCCGCAATTGGAAACTGGGGCAGAATTTTGAGGAGGACCCTCAAAATTCTGAAGTAATTTCAGTCGATCATAGTAAGCAACCGTCAGAAGCAGTAGCCTAGTAAACTAGGGTAGAATTTTGAGGATCAAGAGAGGTTGCAATGTCCTGAACCACGTCACAGTCGTCGGTTTATCTAAAAGCTATTTCTTAAATATATAATCATGTCATATTTTTTACAAACTCATGCATGTCTATTACCAAAATTGCTTTGTTTAGCAATGCTACGCCCAATGATACGTACAGTATCACCGAAACAGAGCCAAGCAGGTCTAGCAAAGTCATCAGGGATACGAACTAACCTTTCCCCTTTACAAAACTCACGATTTTTCTTTGGATGCAAGCACCCAAGTCGTAAAATCATAGAATATATTATACACTCATACTGTTCAGGAATAAAACTCTCAGAACTGTCACACATATTCATAGTTGCTATCCGCACACAATATCCCCAGTAGCCACAATATCACAATCAGCTATCAGCTATCAGCTAAGAAAATTTATTATTATTCGCCTTTTATCTCTTGCATAAGGCTACCATTCTGCCTTCCGAGGTTAAGCTCTACCTCCATCTGCATCCTTGCATTGCATAAGGCTACCATTCTGCCTTTCGAGACTAAGCTTTGTCTCCATCTGTATTCTTGCATTGCATAAGGCTACCATTCTGCCTTTCGAGACTAAGCTCTGTCTCCATCTGCATTCTTGCATTGCATAAGGCTACCATTATGCCTTCCGAGACTAAGCACTGTCTCCATCTGCATTCTCTACATTGCATAAGGCTACCGTTTTGCCTTCCGAGGTTAAGCTCTACCTCCATCTACATTCTCTACATTGCATAAGGCTACCATTCTACCTTCCGAGACTAAGCACTATCTCCTTCTGCATGGCTGAAATATCACCACCTCATTTACACTTGCATGGATGAAAGATCGCCACTTTATTCATATCTTGCATGGCTAAAATATCGCCACTTTGTTTACAACTGCATGGCTGAAATATCGCCACTTTGTGTATATCTTGCATGGCTGAAATATCGCCGCTTTATTTACATTTTGAATGGCTGAAAGAACGCCACTTATTGCTTTTCTTGGGCTGAAAGATCGCCAAATATTACATCTTATGGGCTGAAAGATCACCAAATTATCTGAAGGTGTCATTGTTGAGAGGCACCATTTGCATAGCCCGAGAACACCATGCCATGGCTTGAGGACCCCTTTTAATCATTTGCATATCATTATTCAAAGGCATCATAGTTTGGAGGCATCATTTGCATAGCCCGAGAGCATCATTTCAAATCCTTTATTATATGCTTCACGGCCCAGGACATCATGGTCTAAGGACGTCATCCTAACAGTCTGAAGACAGCATTCACGGTCCGACGGGAACTTGCATCATGTTTAAATTTATGCACAATATACGCTTGTATTGTTTATTTGCACGTAAACTTGCGAGCAACGGCCATCTCGGCAGGAGAATTCTGCTCCAGTCCCCGTAGCCCTGCTAAACCTTCACCATTCATTCCAACCTGAATATTGCATCTGCTCTTGAAAGGTCTCCCGCGGCATACTCCGCCGACGGATCTTGAACTACATATGGCATGATTCCTGTAAGACCAGGGATATGTAAGCAGCTCAGGAACCAAAGCATGGCCAAATATCTTCAAACCATTTTATTTGGTCAAAATTGGCCATCGTATCTTTACCCGACAACTCTTTCATCCTTCCCCGTTAAAGAGGGGCAGCTGTTGGTACCCAATTTTTTCCTGTATAATTTTATATATAAAATACCTTTCAAATAGAATAGGTAGGCATATATAAGTATGTCCAAGAGTTTTCCTATTTTTTCTTTAATTTTTAAAGATTTTTAAACCAATTTTATTGCCCTATTTTACTAGTAAAACCCAATAATTATTGTCCAACTTATCATTTTTTGATTCATTTATTGTATTCTCATAATTTATACCTAAATATAGCTAAGGCAATTTTTGTGTATTTTTACAAATTTATTTAGTATTTTTAAAGCTAAATTCCATATAATTCCAATATTAGTCTATTTTAAGATTTAATTGCGTTTATAATTACAAAATAGATTCCAGTATTTTTGATTTAAAATTTATATATTATTAATCAATTTATTACCTTTAATTTGTTTCCAGAAATTATTCTACTATTTTTGTAAAATAAATAAGTGAAAAAGTGGCTATTTAAATACTAGCCCTAATTATTTTGATTTTAACCTAAATCAGCCCCTTAATTAAACCCAATTTCAATCTCAATTCCCCAACCCATTTTTAATTTAAACCCGCCCCTGACCCAATTAAATCCTACCTGACCCAGACCCTTTCTCATCCTGGTCGTTGATCGCTGAGATCATCGGCCCTTATTCATTTTTTTCCTTTTTAATTTCCCCAATACCCCAAACCCTACTCATTCATCACCTAGATGTCGCCTTTGAATCCCTCCACTCTCTTAAACTCTCTCGAAGGTTCTCTAACCCTAGCCGCCTCCTACTACCTCCACCCTGAAAGCCACTGAAATCCACGGCTTCCAAGGATATGGGAGTCTCATACCTACCTCCAGTTGCTCTTACACACCTGATCTCTGATGATTCAAGGTTTGACCTTGAAGGTTTATACCCAGACCTCTATCGATTGGAAGTTCCACGATCATCTCCGGCGTTGCTCCGTCGTACCATGGTTGTTTGAGCCTGATTCTAACCTCTCCAACTCAGATCGGGGACTTTTTCAAAGCCTTTCTCATTTCTAGGGTTCTTCTGAAACCCTAAACCTTCGAGATTTTCTCCAATTCCTTTAGATCCGTTGTGTATCTATGCTTTTCCTGAGTTTTCAAACAATTTCTCCGTCTTTTCTTTCAATAAATTACTTTCAAAATCGTTTCCCTTCCGATCTAGGGTTTTTTCTGAAAGTGTTTAAGTGTTTTTATTATTTTCTTTGTCTTTCATGTGTATTTTCCTCTATTGTGTTATTGTATCATGCTCTTGTATGTTTCTCCTACTGTGTTTTCCTATACTATGGTCTCGTATGCTTTTGTACTGTATTTTTTTCTTCTACCATGTTCTTGTATGTTTTCCCTGCTGTGTTTTCGTATGCTTTTCTACAGTGTTTCCTTTCCCTTATGTTCTTGTGTTTCTTCTACTGTGTTTTTCATTCTTAAGTTTCCTTATTAAGATCCTTCTACTGAGCTCTATTTAAAGTTTCTTCTAAAAACCTCTTAGCATGCTTTTCTACTGTTCTTATCAGTCTTTTCTCATTATGCTTTGAATTAGTTTCTTTCACTCTATTTGCTTTAAACCCTTCTACTGTGATTGTATGTTACTTTTCTATTATTTTTCTCATGAGTTCTATTGCTGAAAGAAGCATGTTAGAAGTTTCAACTCTTTTCTGAAATCTTTAAACATGTTTTGATTCAATTGCTTGTCGTCTCATCTTTGCTTTGTGATTTGCCTGAATTAGGGTTTTATTTCAAAATTCCTAATTCATTCAGACCAACTTCGAATCTTTGAACTAAGTCTGGACATCTGTGTTTGCGTATGATTCTGATTTTTACTAAACTCTTCTACACTGGATTTTCTATTGATTTTGAAATGACGCTATAGTCTCCTTTCATGCTTAATATGTTCGTATGCTCCTTATATATGATAAAATTCCCTCTAAAGTGACCTTCAAATTTGTGATCAGTTCATATTCTCCTCTGAATATGGTCTGATTGATTTCTTTCCATTGTTTGCTGATTTTCTCTGTGACTCGACCTAAGTTAAGACCCTTCTCAGTTTTTGCGACTTAGTTCATTCATGTGACTATAATTACAAGATCCCTGGCCTTTGATTTACTAGATGATAATTGATTTCCTTACCTTATTTGTATAACCGTGAACTTCAAAACCCTACCCTTCAATAACTTTTTGTGTATTTGCCCTTAATTGCATGTTGTGCACAAAGTGTTTATTCAATTTCTTTTCTTAAATGGTTTTTACCCATTTGAATCTAAATCCCTTAATTAAGGGAAGTATTATGTAATTGATTGACAATTAGTTTCTTAACTATTTTCTTACCTTATTTCCTCTTGGTTTTCACACTATAAAAGGCACGACTCTTTAACACACATCACAGACGATTAACAGTCCTACACTTCACACTTCACAGTTCTTCTGAACTCTTACTTACACATAATAGTACTCTCTCTTCTTGTATGCACTGTGGCTTTTACAAGACTACTGCATTTTCTCTATTTGTTTCTTTGAAACTTGTATGTCTTAATTTAAGCTTCAACATCATCACAATGTGATTATTTACAGCTTTTGTATCCATGTCTATTTTACTGCTTCTGCAGCGTTAAATGTTTAAACTAGCATGTTGATTTCTTTCTGCTATGAATCCTTGCTCCCCACCCCCTTATGTGTTTTGAGTTACAGTTTAAAACATCGCAATATGTAAGTTATGAATTGAACTTGATCCCCTAAAGGATCCTAACTTCTAAACAATGTGTTCTAACAAGCTTATGGGTATGCCAGTATTTCTCATTGCTGAGTATGCCCACCAGCCTGTCTTTGTCCCATTTCAACTTCCTCCATTCCCTATACCGTATGTGTATTAATGTGAATTGTTTCCCTTTTCCTTTCTCCTTCAGAATCCCGCACTTGAAATCTCTCTTAGTCTCTAAGTTTTGCCCCCCCCTCCTGTGAGCCTTGCCTTATGTAACGACCTGGCTGGTTGTTTTTGGAATTTACGCCTCGTTTCCCCATTAACTGCTTCCCCTAAGTTCATTTCTACTATTTTTGTTTTCCAGGACTTTCGCTGTTAGGATTCAGAGTGTTTTGGGACTCTAGTCCCTAAATGAGAGCTTGAGAGTTGAAAAATGGTCCGTATTTGGAACAGTTTGAAGACGACCTCATAATGGAAATATGATGGTTCTGTTACTTCCGTTAGCTCCGTTAGGTTATTTCGGGGTTGGGAGCATGTTCGGAATGTATTTTGGAGATTCGTAGCTCATTTAGGCTTGAAATGTCGAAGTTTGAATTTTTGAAGTTTGTGGTTCGATAGTGAGTTTTTGATCCGACGGTTGGATTTGAATTTCAGAAGTTGCAGTAGCTCTTCCATGTCATTTGGGATGTGTGTGCAAAATTTCAGGTCATTCAGGCGAGGTTTGGTTAGGTTTTTGATCGAAAGTGCATTTTGTTGGAATTTGAAGTTCTTAGGCTTGAATCTTTGATTAATTCGTATTTCCGGCGTTGTTTTAGGTTGTTTAAGGATTGGTACAAGTTTGAATGATGTTATGGAATATGTCTGTAGGTTTTGTTGAGGTCCCGGGGGCCTCGGGTGTGTTTCGGATGCTCAACGGAGCAATTTGAAGTTTGGAAATGTTGCAGAAAAATTGCAGGTCTGAAGTCCTTCTTCGCGTTCGCGAAGAAGCCATCGAATTCGTGTAGTGGTAGCCTAACCCTTCATCGCGTTCGTGGCCCCTCCACCGTGTTCGCGTAGTGTAATCCTAGAGCCGGACCAATTCCCTTATACGCATTCGCGCACCCGTACCCGTGTACGCGTAGGTTTGTCCTTTTCCCCATCGCGATCGCGTGGTCAGCTTCGCGTTCACATAGTTCCTGAGCCCAGGCCTTCGCGTTCGCATCCCTTCCTTCGCGATCGCAAAGGGCAATTTTTTGGCCCCTATCTTTTCCTTCTTCGCGAACGCATGCTCTGTGCCGCGTTCGCAATGCTTTAATGGTCTGAACACTACTTAACATTTCAAAAAAATGAGGTTTTACCATTTTTATCAAAACTCAAGGTTTGGAGCTCGGATTTGGGAACAATTTCAAGGGGTTTTCAAAGGAAATCACTGGGTAACGATTCTCGACACTCCTACGACTAAACCCATTAATCTAATCGCGAATTCACCCTTTAATTTCGGATTTTTGGGTGAAAATTGGGTAAAACTTCTTAGACCTAGCTATGGTGTTTTGAGGGGGCATTTGACCTCCGATTTGGGAGACTTTTATATGGTTAGGCTCATGAGATTATGAGGGTTCTGAAAACGTGAAAATTATTCTATTCTGAGACGTTGGCTAGAGGGGCATTTTGGTCATTTTACCTATTTTTGCGTCCTAGCATTAAATTTAATAGTGGAATCAATTGTTTGCAGTACTATTTACGACGTGTGATTGAATTGAATATATTTGGGCCATTTGGAGTCGGATACTCGTGGCAAAGGCGCGGTTTCTAGTGATATTGAGCCGGTTCGAGGTAAGTGGCTTGTCTAACCTTGTGTGGGGGACCTTTCCCCTTAGGATTTTACTTGATATTTGAGTGCCTTGTGCGTGAGGTGACAAACGCGTACTTGAGCCAATTGATGAAGTCCCGATTTTTACTTAAGCTATGGAAAACTTAGTTGTTATCCTTATTTGCCTTGTTCTATTTGGAGTTATGACTTATGCTAGATTAGGAAAAGCATGTTTAGCTGATTTGACTACCTACTTGCTTAATTTATTTTGACTGCACTACGTGAAGCATGCTAGGCTAGTTCTATATGTGTTTGTCTTTCGTACTTTATTCCTTGGTTTGTTTTTGGCTGTGATTGCGCATTTACATTGGGACTACGGATGTGGGATTCCGGTAGCTCCCCCCTCCCCCCCTTGTTTGTTTACTTTGGGACTACAGGTTCGATTCCCGGGAGATCCCCCTGTACTTTTACTTTGTACGGGACGGTATCCCAGGAAATCCCCTTGCATATTGATGATTGGACTACGGGACGATATCCCGAGAGATCCTTGGTATTGGTATTTGAGTTGGACTACGGGACGGTATCCCGGGAGATCCACTAGACTGTTGAGGAAAGGGCTACAGGATGGTATCCTGGGAGACCCTCGTTGGTATCTTTGACATTGAGCTGTGTTTACTCTGTGATTTACTCTATCCTTGTAGTTATTATTGTTTTTCTTTGACTTGCCTTATTACACTACTATATTTATTATTTCTGTCAGATTTTCCATACTGTTAATTAATGCTATTGTTATATTTTTGCCTCAGTACGGCCCTGACCTTTCTTCGTCACTACCCAATCGAGGTTAGGCTTGGCACTTACTGAGTACCATTGTGGTGTACTCATGCCCTTCCTGCCCATGTTTTTCATGTGCAGATCATCCAAGTACCTCTACTCAGGCGCACTATCAGTGAAGCGGGAGGATTTTGGAGACTTTGAGGTAGATCTGCTGCGTCCGCAGACCGACAAGTCTGCCTCTTACTCTATCTTTAGTACTTAGATTTCTCTCTTTCGGTTGTTAGACATTCTGGAGTTTTGGAGCCATACTATATACTTCTGTAGCCTGTGTTGCCCGTGAGTTTTTGGGTTTTGGGAATTGTTTCAGATTTTTCTTATTGAGTTGTACGTGCCAAGCGACATTCAGTACAGTTTCCTCTAGATATTTAATTTGATTTTCTCTATTTGTTTTCCACAATTATTATGTTTTCCGCAATAATAGGCTTACTTGGTCATAGGGACCAGGTGACGTCATGACATGTTCACGTTGGTGAACTAGGGTCGTGACAAGTTAGTATCAGAGCTCTAGGTTCATAGGAGTCACGAAATACAGGCCGGGTTATTAGAGTCTCGTTGATCGGACGGAGACGTCTGTATTTATCTACGAGAGGCTATGTAACTGTTTAGGAAAAATCTTCATTTCTGTCTTCTATTCACTCACAAATGGTGAGGACACGTGCTACACGAAAGGACCAAGCACTCGCACCCCCTGCTGCCGCCTTCAGAGGCCGGGGCTGGGGTAGAGGTCGAGGACGCGTACGTGGTACAGCCACAGCACCTACGCGAGCTGCCGCCGAGGTACCACTAGCAGATTTGACCGGAGCCCAGGCACCAGGAACACCTACCACTGCTACTACTACTCCAGCACTCCAGGAGACTCTGGCTCAGTTCATGAGCATGTACACCACCTTGGCTCAGGCCGAGTTACTCCCCCTTACTGCAGCCACATCCCAGGCCGGGGGAGGAGCATAGAATCCCGCCGTCTGCACTCCCGAGCAGCGACTGCAGGTTGAGCAGGCTCCGGAGATTATTCCTGCACCGCCTGCACAACCAGTACAGCCCGGAGATGGGTCAGCTGGTTTGGAGGACGAGCAACATAGAATAGAGAGGTTCAAAATATATGATCCCCTAGCGCTTAGTGGCTTAGCATCAGATGATGCATTGGGATTTCTGGAGGAGTGTCATCGTATCCTACGCACTATGGGCATAGTGGAGTCTAGCGGGGTTTTGTCACGCCCCAACCTCGGGAGGCGTGACCGGCGCTCAATCAAGTGAACCCGACTGTGCAAGCCTTACCAAACACTTTCTACCCCAAATCAATATGAATATGGAACCCATGCCTTTCATTAATTTAGACGAGGATACATGGTGTATACTACATCATTGGTTCATTTCATATCACAAAGATTTACCATACATAAGCTAGCTTCAAGGATTCTATAAGAGTTACAGTTTATAGAGATCACAAGTTTAGGATTACAGCATATATAGTGGACTCCCCGAACACCCGTACATAACCCACACTAGTGCCTTTGGAGCCTCTAAGGATACAATAGATAAGCGTAACTATGCCGGCAACAAGGCACCGGCTATACCTTAAAAATGGAAAGCTGTAATAACAAAAGATACACCATATAGCCCCATGGAAGAAAAGGGGGCTCACCGTGACTTCGACTAGAAAAACGCTCCGCTACACACAATCGGCGCTATCCACTAAGGAGCCACCTACAATCATAACACGAATGTAGCACCTCCGGCAAAAGGGACGTCAGTACATCTGAATTGTACTGGTATGTATAACTAAGCACCATTTTACTAGAAAGAACTATCAAACAGATACAAGCAAATAATATGGGAAAATCAAAGAAGCAATTCATATAATCTTTCATACAATTTCCACAACATAGATTAGGGCATTTCTATCTCGTGTTCACCACTGTTCTCAATACCATTGCTATCTCGAGCGGAGTCCGATCACGACCCGACTGGCTAGGTCACCTCATTGGAGGCATTACTCTCAATCAATATTTCATTTCCCTTATCCGGAATTCAATATCAGAACATTACCACCATGTGTGCGGCATGGTGTCCGATCATGACCCGATCGGCTAGGTCACCTCATTGGAGGCATTACTAGTCAACAACTCCAAATCTTTATCCCACACATTTCATAATAATTCATGGGCACTCATGGCCACCATCATCACATCGTTTTCCCTTTTCAATATTCATTTTACAAGTTGTGATCATAGATACATATATCAAAGATAATTCAAGTTGCAATCACAGGTAAGTGAGCACATAGCTAGAATGAATAGTTCTTTGTTTTGATGTTCGCTTATAGCCCAAGTAATTCAACACATAACTGTACTTTTCATCACTCTCTAATTATCAAGATTGGTACATTATTCACCTTGAGGCACATCCTTCACAAATATGTATAGATATATGCAAATCAATTAATGCGTAATGACAATCAATACACTAGCCAATTCAACTCTTACCATACTTTCGTAATGAAAACGGAGCTCAATTTCTAATAGAAAGGGGTTTTAGCCATACATACCTCAATAAAGCTTTTCCTTATTCTTTTATAATTTCCAAAACTCTTAGCACTTTGATCTATTGAGTAAGAATTACAAATTAAATAGAGAATTAGAGATGAGATTGAGACTCTAGCTTGGTTCAAGCATATTGACAAACCCTAGAGGTGCAATTTATACCATTTTGTACCCTTCTTTAATTCACCATCTCCCACTACTCTAAGGTTTGATATGCATGCAAGGGATCCATTGTTATACCCATGAATAACCTCACTAGTGACCCCTTATATTTGAGAATAAAACAAATAAGAGTTGGGGTGATGAAATCTTACCTCTTGAGGTGATGTTCTAGGGGTCTTCACTTGATTGTTTTCAAGGATTTTGTCATACCTTATGGAGTAATTTGATGGGGAGACTTTCCCTCTCTAAAAACCCTCTCTCTCCCTCTAGAAAATGCTCAGAAGACTGCTTAAAATGAGCTATAACACCGGACATATCGATATGGAGGTCGGGTTAAAAATTAGAAAATTGGAGCCCCGAGTCCAATATGCGGTTGCATTTGCGATTGCAGAGTAACCATGCGGTCCGCATAATGGACCGCAAAATGCTCCCCAGAAACTAAACATTCTGACTCAGTCTACGATAAGAATGTGGTCCGCATTCACGTTCTGCGGTCGCAAAGTGCACCGCGGAACTGACACTCACATAATTCAAAGGATAATATGCGATGACTATGCGGTCTGCATTTTGATTATGCGACCGCATTTTCGATCGCATAACTGACTTCAATTTTAACCAACATTCTGCCTCACTCTGCGGCAGATATACGGTCCGTATTTCTATTATGCGACCGCATTCTGGACCGCATTTCTTGCATTTTTCTAGAAACTTATTCTTGACTCTTTAATGCATTATTCAATCCAAAAAGGTCCGCGCCACGGCTCTCAAGCTTGCCGTGAAGTATATTTATGAATTGTTAACACATGCTCCTAACTTGGCACCACAGAATCCGGGTTTTTGAGTAGGGATTTCACAGGGCCTTACAGTTTCTTTCACCGCCTTTCAGCTTCGGGGAGCCGCCTATGATTGGTGGCATACTTATGAGTTAGACAGTCCAATCAAGGCTGCCTCACTGACTTGGACCCAGTTCTCAGACATGTTTATGAGAGAGTTTGTTCCCCAGAGCCTCAGAGATTATGGCACGCGGAGTTTGAGCACTTGCGCCAGGGTGCTATGATAGTTTTAGAGTATGCCATCCGTTATACTAGGTTGGCCAGACATGCACCGGTTTTGGTTGCCACAGTTCGGGAGAGAGTTCGGAGGTTTATCGAGGGTCTTATTCTGCCCATCCGGTCCAGCATGGCTCAAGAGTTGGAGATGGATATTCCTTACCAGCAGGTATTGAGCATTGCTAGGAGGATTGAGGGTATGCTCGCTAAGGAGCAAGGGGAGAGGGAGGCCAAGAGGTCTCAAGAGTCGGGTCACTACTCTGGTACCCGTACCCCATCAGCAGGTCGTTAATGTAGAGGTTATTCTGGTTGCCCTGTGCATTCAGCTTTTCCAGCAGCCAGCAGTACTCCAGCTCCGCCTGCACCTCAGGAGCCTTATTTTGCGCCTCCAATTTCTAGCGCGCCTCCTGCGCGGGGTACTTCCAGAGGTCAGTCCAGCAGGCCTAGCCCCGCTAGTCATAGCCACCACGTCCTCTGAGAGCTTGTTTCGAGTGTGGAGATACACGTCATATGGTTAGGGACTGTCCAAGACTTGGTAGGGGTGCATCTTCACAGACTGCTCAGCCGCAGCGGGGTCCTCAGAGTTCTCGGGCTCTGATTATAGCTCCAGCTGCTGCCCCACCTACCCAGCCAGCCAGGGGCGGAGGCCGGGGAGATAGAGGTCGCCCTCGCGAGAGGGGTCAGGCCAGATATTATTGTATTCCTGCTCGCACTGAGGTGGTTTCCTCCGATTCTATCATCAAAGGTATTATACTGGTTTGTCATAGAGAGGCATCCGTTCTATTCAATCCAGGCTCTACTTATTATTATGTGTCTTCTTATTTTTCTTCGCATTTGGGTATGCCTCGGGATTCTTTGAGTGCCCCCGTTTATGTTTCTACTCCTGTGGGAGATTCTCTTATTGTGGACCGCATTTACCGGTCATGTCGGGTTACTATTCGTGGTTTTGAGACCAGGGAAGATCTATTATTACTCGGTATGGTTGACTTTGATATTATTCTGGTCATGTACTGGTTGTCGCCCCATCATGCTATTCTTGATTTTCATGCCAAGACAGTGATGCTGGCTATGCCAGGTGTTCCACGTATTGAGTGAAGTGGTACTTTAGATCACACTCCCAGTAGAGTTATCTCTTTCCTTAAAGCTCAGCGTATGGTTGAGAAGGGGTATGCCGCGTATTTAGCTTATATGAGAGATGTCAGTGTTGATACCCCTTCTGTTGACTTAGTTCCAGTGGTACGGGATTATCCCGACGTGTTTCCAGCTGATCTTCGGGGCATGCCGCCCGATAGAGACATTGATTTTGGCATTGATCTATTGCCGGGCACTCAGCCCATTTCCATTCCTCTGTATCGCATGGCTCCTCCTAAGTTGAAAGAGTTGAAGGATCAATTGCAGGAATTGTTGGGTAAGGGTCTTATTCAACCCAGTATTTCGCCGTGGGGTACTCCTGTCTTATTTGTGAAGAAGAAGGATGGTTCTATGCGTATGTGCATTGATTATCGCCAGTTGAACAAAGTTACAATGAAGAACCGTTATCCTTTACCTCGTATTGATGATCTCTTTGACCAACTTCAGGGCGCATAGGTATTTTCCAAGATTGATTTGTGCTCAGGTTACCATCAGCAGAAGATTCGGGAGCCAGATATCCCGAAGACTACCTTCAGTACTCGGGAGCCAGTTCCTTGTTATGTCATTTGGGCTGACCAATGCCCCAGCAGCTTTTATGCATTTGATGCACAGCGTATTCAGGCCATATCTTGACTCATTTGTTATTATTTTTATTGATGACATTCTGGTGTATTCCCGGAGTCGGGAAGATCATGAGCAGCACCTGAGGATAGTGCTTCAGACCCTGGGAGAGAAGAAATTATATGCAAAGTTCTCAAAATGTGAGTTTTGGCTGAGTTTCGTGACATTCCTAGGCCACGTGGTATCGAGTGAGGGCATTCGGGTGGATCCAAGGAAGGTGGAGGCCGTGCAGAGTTGGCCCAGGCCCTTCTCAGCTACTGAGATTCGCAGTTTCCTTGGCTTGGCAGGTTATTACCGTTGCTTTATGGAGGGATTTTCATCGATTGCGGCCCGCATGACTAGATTGACCCAAAAGGGTGCCCCATTTCAGTGGACAGAGGAGTGTGAGGCGAGCATCCAAAAGCTTAATACAGCTTTGACTTCAACCCCAATCTTGATGCTGCCTACTAGCTCGGGGTCTTATACAGGTTATAGTGATGCCTCACGGGTTGGACTCAGAGCGGTGTTGATGCAGGACGGTAGGGTGATTACCTACGCGTCCAGATAGTTGATGGTACATGAAAAGAACTACCCTGTCCACGACCTTGATTTAGCTGCTATTGTTTATGCCTTGAAGATTTGGCGTCATTATTTGTACGGGGTGCCTTGTGAGATCTATACTGACCATCGGAGTTTGCAGCACTTGCTTAAGCAGAAGGACCTGAATATGCATCAGAGGAAATGGTTAGAGTTGTTAAAGGACTATGATATTACTATTCTTTATTACCCGGGCAAGGCCAATGTGGTAGCCGATGCCTTGAGTCGCCGGGCGGAGAGTTTGGGGAGTTTGGCATAGTTACCAGCCTCAGAGAGACCTATAGCGATGGATGTTCAGGCCTTAGCTAGCCAGTTCATGAGATTGGACCTTTCGGAGCCCAGTCGGGTTCTAGCCTGTGTGGTTTCTCGATCTTCCCTATTTGATCATATCAGGGAGCGGCAGTATGATGATCCTCATTTGCTTGGCCTTCAGGACAAGGTCCAGCGTGGGGACGTGATAGATGTGACCACCGGGGATGATGGAGTATTGAGGATGCAGGGCCGGATTTGTATGCCCAATATTGATGGTCCTCGAGAGTTGATTCTAGCAGAGGCCCATAGTTCGCGGTATTCCATCCATCCGGGTGCCGCGAAGATGTATCAGGACTTGAGGCAGCACTATTGGTGGAGGCGGATGAAGAAGGATATAATTGACTACGTGTCTAGATGCCTCAACTGCCAGCAGGTGAAGTATGAGCACCAGCGTCCGGGTGGGTTACTTCAGCAGATAGAGATCCCGGAGTGGAAGTGGGAGCGTATCACCATGAACTTCGTATCTGGACTCCCACGGACCGTGAAGAAGTTTGATTCTATTTGGGTCATTATGGATCGGCTAACCAAGTCCGCTCATTTCATTCCTGTGTGTACCACTTATTCATCGGAGCGGCTGGCAGAGATTTATATCAGGGAGATCGTCAGTTTGCATGGTATTCCAGTTTCTAACATCTCAGACAGAGGTACTCAGCTTACATCGCGGTTCTGGAGATGCGTGCAGCAGGAGTTAGGCACTCGGGTGGAGTTGAGCACGACATTTAACCCCCAGACGGACGGACAGTCCGAGTGCACTATTCGGAATAGTATGAAGATGACCTCGGAATGGAAATCCGATGGTTCTGTTAGCTCCGTTAGGTGATTTCGGGATTGGGAGCGTGTTCGGAATGTATTTTGGAGGTTCGTAGCTCATTTAGGCTTGAAATGCCGAAGTTTGAATTTTTGAAGTTTCCGGTCCGATAGTGAAATTTTGATCTAAGGGTCGGATTTGAATTCCGGAAGTTGCAGTAGCTCCGCCATGTCATTTGAGATGTGTGTGCAAAATTTCAGGTCATTTGGGCGAGGTTTGGTTAGGTTTTTGATCGAAAGTGTGTTTTGTTGGAATTTGAAGTTCTTAGGCTTGAATCTTTGATTAATTCGTGTTTCCGGCATTGTTTTAGGTGGTTTAAGGATTGGTAAAAGTTTGAATGATGTTATGGAATATGTCCGTAGGTTTGGTTGAGGTCCCGGGGGCCTCGGGTGTGTTTCGGATGTTCAATGGAGCAATTTGAAGTTTGGAAATGTGGTAGAAAAATTGCAGGTCTGAAGTCCTTCTTCGCGTTCGCGTAGTGGTAGCCTAACCATTCATCGCGTTCGCGGCCCCTCCACCGCGTTCGCGTAGTGTAATCCTGGAGGGGGACGAATTCCCTTATACGTGTTCGCGTACCCGCACCCGCGTTCACCTAGGCTTGTCCTTTTCCCCATCGCGATCGCTTGGTCAGCTTCGCGTTCGCATAGTTCCTGAGCCCAGGCCTTCGCGTTCACATCGCATCCTTCGTGATCGTGAAGGGCATTTTTTTGGCCCTTATCTTTTCCTTCTTCGTGAACGCGTGCTCCCTGCCGCGTTCGCGATTCTTAAATGGTCTGAACACTACTTTACATTTCAAAAAAACGAGGTTTTGCCATTTTTATCAAAACTCAAGGTTTGGAGCTCGGATTTGGGAGCAATTTCAAGGGTTTTTCAAAGGAAATCACTAGGTAACGATTCTCTACTCTCCTATGACTAAAACCCATTAATCTAATCGCGAATTCACCCTTTAATTTCAGATTTTTGGGTGAAAATTGGGTAAAACTTCTTAGACCTAGCTATGGGATTTTGAGGGGGCATTTGACCTCCGATTTGGGAGATTTCTATATGGTTAGACTCGTGAGAGTACGAGGGTTCTAAAAACATGAAAATTATTCGATTTCGATACGTTGGCTGGAGGGGCATTTTGGTCATTTTACCTATTTTTGTGCCCTAGCTTTAAATTTAATATTAGAATCAGTTGTTTGCAATATTATTTACGATGTTTAATTGAATTGAATATATTTGGGCCAGTTGGAGTCGGATACTCGTGGCAAAGGCGCGGTTTCTAGTGATATTGAGCCGGTTCGAGGTAAGTGGCTTGTCTAACCTTGTGTGAGGGACCTTTCCCCTTAGGATTTTACTTGATATTTAAGTGCCTTGTGCGTGAGGTGACAAGCGCGTACTTGAGCCAATTGATGGAATACCGATTTTTACTTAAGCTATGGAAAACATAGTTGTTATCCTTATTTGCCTTGTTCTATTTGGAGTTATGACTTATGCTAGATTAGGAAAACCATGTTTAGCTGATTTGACTGCCTACTTGCTTAAATTATTTTGGCTGCACTACGTGAAGCATGCTAGGCTAGTTCTATCTGTGTTTGTCTTTTCGTACCTTATTCATTGGTTTGTTTTTGGCTGTGATTGCGCATTTACATTGGGACTACGGATGTGGGATTCCGGTAGCTCCCCCCTCCCCCCCCCCTTGTTTGTTTACTTTGGGACTACGGGTTCGATTCTCGGGAGATCCCCCTGCACTTTTACTTTGGGACTACGGGACGGTATCCGGGGAGATCCCCCTGCACATTGATGATTGGATTACGGGACGGTATCCCGGGAGATCTTTAGTATTGGTACGTTAGTTGGACTACGGACGGTATCCCAGGAGATCCACTAGACTGTTGAGGAAAGGGCTACAGGACGGTATCCTGGGAGACCCTCGTTGGTATCTTTGACATTGAGTTGTGTTTACTCTATGATTTACTCTATCCTTGTAGTTATTATTATTTTTCTTTGACTTGCCTTATTACACCGCTATATTTATTATTTCTATCAAATTTTCCATACTGTTAATTATTGCTATTGTTATATTTTTGCCTCAATAGGGCCCTGACCTTTCTTCGTCACTACCCAACCGAGGTTAGGCTTGGAACTTACTAAGTACCGTTGTGGTGTACTCATGCCCTTCCTGGGCATGTTTTTCATATGCAGATCATCTAGTTACCTCTACTCAGGTGCACTATCAGTGAGGTAGGAGGATTTCAGAGACTTTGAGGTAGATCTGCTGCGTCTGCAGACCGACGAGTCTCCCTCTTACTCTATCTTTAGTACTTAGATTTCTCTCTTTCGGTTGTTAGACATTCTGGAGTTTTAGAGCCATACTCTATACTTCTGTAACCTGTGTTGCCCGTGAGTTTCCGGGTTTTGGGAATTGTTTCAAATTTGTGTTATCGAGTTGTACGTGCCAAGCGGCATTCAGTACAGTTTCCTCTAGATATTTAATTTGATTTTCTCTATTTGTTTTCCGCAATTATTATGTTTTCCGCAATAATAGTCTTACCTGGTCATAGGGATCAGGTGCCATCATGACACGTTCACGTTGGTAAACTAGGGTCGTGACACCTTGGGACCTTCAGGATTTGTTCAACTTTGGTCGTACGAGTACCTATTGTCCCTTCCGCATTCGGAAAGACTCTGATTCCCAAAAATGCCACAATAAAAGTGAATCAACGATGAATTTTCCAGGTGCTCTTATCTTGTTTGCTGTTTAACCCCTTTTCATGCGTTTCAAACCCAGTTGCGTGTACGAACCTGAAGTACAACAAGTAGAAAGAACAAAATCCTTTGTTTATATGGGCCTTCTTTATTTGCTTACTGATATTTAGAAGATCAAACCTCTTGTGCATAGAGGGAGCCCTAGGGAAGATAAGTTGTTGTTTCCTCAAATCCTTGCCAAAGTCAGTATATCCGGCCATTTCCTCTAGAGTAGGGGTGAGCTCGAAATGCAGAAATGGAACACGTTGTGGATAGGATCCCAAAAGATCACCAAAGCTTTGATTAGATCCTCCCAGGGTTCGATTTTCACGATGTCTATAAGGGCACCCAACTGCTCTTTTACCCAATCCTGACCATCTTTATCTAGATTATTCCACCACATGTGAAGCTGTAGCTAAGCCTGTTCAATGACCAATTGTGATGGGTTCTGGAAAATATTCATTTGTACCTGTGGAGGGTTAAGGTTAGGGATGACTCTGGTGGACATCTTTTGCAAAACAAGTTTTCAATTTCTAAAAGAAATTCAATGGACAATGACCCCCCATGCTATTTTAGCAAAAAATGGTTGTTTTTTGTAAATGTGGCCCCTTCATAATTCCAAATAAATTTTGAGGTCGGGGGAGGGTTTTTTTAAAAGACACCTTACTGACAACTTGCCCGTTCTTCACAAAAATAGCCTTTCGACAATTGAGAGATAATCTAAGGTTATCCCGGCGAGAACGACTTAAGACATAACCGAAGCTGGGTCGGCTTATTGTTTTGACCAAAACCCTAAACTACACTTTATTTTGATTATTTTTCTTGCAAAAAAATGAGGCCAAACCTTATGTAGGTTTCCTATGTATCTCTCATCCGGTGAGAATCAGACCTGCGTAGTTCGGTTAATTTTCACATAATTGGAAAAAACATGATATTTAACTAACTTTTTTTTTCTTGAAATACATTTTCCTTTCCTCTTTTTTTTCAAAATTTTGGTAGAGTTTTGAGGCATTTTCAAATATCGGGATTTTCAAATCCGGGTGAATTCTCTATCCTACCTCACTCTTGGTTTTCCTCTTGATTTATCTTTTCCTAGTCGGTCAACATGCAAGTCGCAACAAATACTTCATATAGCATCAGGATGGTCGGTTGTTTTGCGTACACCTGTCCTAGACGGACTCAACCCCTTTGTTGAGTCCCCAAGGTCAAATGCACGAGATGCAAATAAGCTTTCCTACTAGGGATCCAGTATGCGGTTACGTTATTCTAAATTTAAACCAGGGTTTGTGTTCTATACCTGGCTTAACCGAGCGAAAAAACTTGAGCCGAAGAGGGGGCAACGTACCGGAGCACGAAAGTCTGTCCGACCTTGTTGCTAGCCCAGCCCCGTTCTATTTGGTATAACTTCTAACAGAAAAAGTGGGCCAAGCGAACGTGTGCACCATTTTTTAGAAGACTCAGAAGGGAGGCATAAGAAGACATTTAAATACAGTTCAAGTAATATCAAAGCGGTAAATAGATGGCAATTAGCACATTAGGTCCACAAAAATACAGTAATATTGATAATAAATAAAGCCAAGTAAAAAATCACATTAACAAGCTCGAATTCTTGAACCCTGAATCGGAAGTTCTAGGTTCTTTTTCCTAGTGGAGTCGCCAGAGCTGTCACACCTTATTTTTACACACGAGGGTATATGGGAATTTCTTTTCAATTAAAGCGACATTAATCAAAATGGGATTAATTAATTTATCAGAGTCGCCACTTCGAATAGTTTATTTGGTGTCCCAAGTCACCGGTCTATTTTTAAATCCCAAATCGAGGAAATTTTGGACTTTATTTAAAAGTCTGCGAACCAGAAATGTTAGGCATTCCCGGGTTCCGTGGTTCTAGCACGGTAGCTTAGCGATTTATACTTAGCTTAATTAAATTGTTTAACTACTCTTTTTTAGGACTTATGTGCATTTATCTTTTTACCTCTTTTAATAACTTGATTTGTTCGTAATGAAAGAACTGATTTATGCGTACGTATACTCATTTCGTTTGGCGCGTCAAAAATTATGTCACACATACGTGTCCACAACTAATCACATTTTATTAATTATTAAGAAAGTTTTGCTCGAAGTTGCGGGAACGCATACCTCAATTTATTTTTAGAACGAAATTCAAAATTATGTTACGCGAACGTATACATAATCACATAATAGTCTAAGTCGCGCCTAAAGCAATCTTCGAGTGTTTAAGATTATTTAATATCTAATTTGTGATACTAATATGAGGACCATAAATGATTCAGTGATATATGGCACGCCTCAATTTTAGAAGTGTTTAACCAAAAAATAGAATTTCGGCCAAAGCTAGAATATTAAGATAAAAATCGGGTTACTGATAATCAGGAGACGAAAAGAATAAGACTTTTGAGAATAATAATAAAGCAGTAAATAAGTTTGTATTTCAGTATAATATCAATGATATTTCGCCCCTTTACAAATGATGAGACCTCCTCCTTTTATAGTTGATTATTCCAGGAAAAGGTGTAATGCCTTAGTCTTAATGAGGCAATTATGAGCATTAAATGACATTAAATGAAACGTTACACAATCATTCCTATTCAATACCGATTCGCTAACGTATTTGGCATTTAATACTGAATTTGAACTCCTTTATTTCATCAGATTCATATCTTCAATTTCTTCTGATCTCCTGGATTTAAATAAGTTAAATAGATACGAGACTCGTATCATTTGAATAGCATCTCGTGCCTATTTAACTTTCTTCTCTTCGTATCTATTGTCGCTCGTGCCTCCTAACTGATCATCATGTTTTGACCATTTGACCAGTCTACTGTCATGCCACGTCATCTTTCCAATACAGATAGTCCCCCCACTTTCCATTTATTTATCAATTAAATAATTGGGAAGTGGATCTTTATAAAAGGGAATTTTTGCCATAATCAATGCTATGACAGTACTGACGCCTCAGTTGTCTTTTCTATTTAATGCTCTGTACACGTGTCATCTTCTGATTGGTTCTCCAATTTTGCAACCTATTTTTAAGGTTTCTTCATCCCCTCTATTCACGAAGTGATATTTGCCTTTATTATAGGCTTACCATTATTACACTCCTTAGTTTGACGGTTGCTATTATATACATATTTCACCCCTTTTCCTTTGTCTTCTTCTTCACAAGTCTTCAACCAATACTTTATCACTTACTTTTTCTCTTTTCTCCTTTAATTCATCCCTTCTCGATAATGTCATCTTCAAACCCTAACCCTAGGAAAGTCCCAATTCTTGATAACTTCCCCAATGCCCCCGTAAGTCATAGAAGAGGCAGAGGAGGTAGGCTTCGTAGCCTAGGGTCCACTCATGGTTGTTCATCTGGTTCTATCACCGCTTCTTCTGGTTCTGGCATTAGAAGCTCTATATCAAAGACTCCTTCTTCTAAAGGTAAAGAACTTTCTGAACCTCTCCAGGAACCCTTAATCGAAGAAATTGTACCCAATGATTTATCTTTTGGGAATGATAGAAAATCCCTTCAAGAACAGGTGATTAATTTAGAGAAAGCTGACACCTATCCTTCTCTAATAACTGAGCCTTTGATTCCCACTATTCGAAAAGATTGTAACTAGAGAAATAATCTTCGTATGAGGATTCCTAATCCAAACCAGAGAATTTCTTCTTTCAGAATTGGATTTTCTTTTGTTTATACTTATCCCTTCACTTTGGGATTTAATCCTGCTGTTGACCCAATTATACTTGACTTCTGCCGTTTTTTCAAAATTTGCTTAGCACAAGTTGGCCCCTTAGTATGGAGAGTTGTGGCTTGTTTGAGATATTTGTCTACCAAAGCCAATGTTAACTTTACTTTTCCCCATCTTATTCATTTATACCATCCCAAGATATTTCGCCATGGGGTTGTTATCTTGATTGTAAGAAGTAAGAAGGTTTTGGTAAGCCCCGAGGATGACAACAATCATGGGTGGTATACTCGTTACGTTGTTGTACGTACGGTTGATTTGTTGGGTGAAACAAATACCCCCTTCCCTGAGAAATGGAACTTTGCATGTAAATTTTCTTTCACTTACCGTGTCTATTTTTAAGAATTTCAACTTCTTTTCTAATTTCGTCTCTTTTTGGTTTTCCGTAGCAACCATGGGAGATGTGGAACCCGTTCCTAATTTCCGTGGTTGGGTAGATTCAATTTTGAAAGTTGCACCTATGGAAGCGAGAAATTGGAAACCAGTTTCCCATTTACATGGTTGGAGAGTGAAAACTCACGGTATGCATTGTTTTTATATATATTAAGCCCTTTTATTGATTTTGACTGTGTATCCTTCTTTTTGTCAGGATTTGGCATTAGAGGAATGTCAACTGATATAGTTATTGCCATTCGAGCTTCTTCTAGCTCTATTATTGCTTTGGACAGAACTTGAGCCTCGCTATCAAAGAGAAAAGTTGTAGAAGAAGATTCTGGGAATGATGAAGATGAGGATACCTCTCTGATATCTAGACTTAGAGCTAGGAGACGCGTTATTTCTGAAGATGAAGCCGCAGATACTCCTGCTCGGGCCTCTATCTCTGAGCCTGTTCAAATTCCTTCTGATGAGGACACCACTCCAAGGGACACCAATGAATCCACTCAACTTCTCTTTGTTAGTGGTTTTGAAAGTGGAGAACTTGGTCCAGTTTTGGACGAAATTCCTCTCTCTTCTTCTGTTCCCATTCCTTCCATTCCTCTCTCGATCACAAGTGTTTCCTTGCCTGATTTAACTACTCCTGCTTCCTTACCTATTTTGGTCCCCTTGTCTGTTTCTTCTGTCCCTGCCTTGACTCCTTCAGCTCCCGTTGTTTTTACCTTTTCCACCACTCTTCCTTCTATTGCTCCCCCTTCCTCTGTTCAGCATACAAAGGAGGGTTCTAGTAGCAGAGGCTTGGCTATGAGGAGTCTTACACTTGAGGTTCCTGCTAACCATAGTCTCTTAATGAAGTCTGATGGAGCCGATGTCTGTCTTGAGCCTCTAATTGGAGATATTGAGAAGAATAAGATGAAGAGCCACAGTTGCCTGACGTTAATGAATGACATAGTTCATTCTACTTTGAAGGTACTTTTCCTTTAACTTACCAGTTTTTTTTATTTCTCTAAATTCTCACACTGGGTGCCTTTACCTTGTAGGCTAATCTTATTGGTACTGAGTTGATGGGAAGAATCTCCATTTTAGAGAAGAGAGATAGAGAGTCTGTAAAGACTATCTCCGAGGCAGGAAGAATAGCCAAGGAAGCACAGCTAGAAGCGGCAAATTGGAAGGAGCAGTTTGAGAATGCTCAGGGAACAATAGAGGAATTACAAGAAAGCAGAAATCACCTGGAGCAGCAAAAGCGGGGTTTGACTTCTGAATTAGTAGTTGCCAAGGCTTCTTCAAGCCAATTTGAAAAAGATAAGGAGCTTCTTGAATGTTCATTTTCTGAAAAATTATCAAAGGCCAGTGAAGAAATCAGAGAGCTTAAGGCACTTTTGGACAAGAAAGAAGAATATGCAGGGGAGTTAGTGCAAATCTTGACTCAAGCTCAAGCTGAGTTAAGGATCGCTACTGACAAGATACGTGCCTTAGAAAATTCTCATGCCTCCCTTGAAGCTTCCCTTGATTCCTATTTAGCTGAACACCAAATATTGAAGAATGATCTTGCTATGTGGGAAAGGGAATATGGACTTCTTGAGGAGAATTTTAATATAGAGGTGAGTTGGGATTTTCTAAATTCTCGTCGTGATGCTTTGATGGAGGCTAGTCAAGAAAACTTTGATTTACAATCAGAATTGGACAAAGTCTTGGACACTATTGAAAAAAGCCAACAACCACTTGACTCTCCTTCTCCAGCACTCGGAGCTCCTGTAGCAGAAGAACCTTTGAATGATGAAGCCGTTGCTGTGGTAGTTGAAGTTGAGAATATTGCAGTTCCAGCTCCAGAGGGTGAAACTCCAATGATACAGTCCATGGAAGCTGAAGCTCCCCGTGACTCTTGCTTCCCTCGGTGATCTTAACACTTCAAGCCCAGCTGTTGTTGCTTCCTCAGAAATTGCTACCGTGCCTATGGCTGCTTCTGCAAGTGAGGTTGATATTGCAACTTCAGAGTCTCCAACCCCTTCAGTGACTAGTTGAACATGTTTCGGACTTTATTATTTTTTTTATTGATTGGTTTTATCCCTTGGCGTTTTTAAGGGATTTTTTGGTGAAGTCCCCAGTTACCATAATAGGGCACTTGTAAAAGCATTCTACTTGACTAAGTTTTACTTAGTCTTTTAAGAAGTTTTCTTGGTACTTCTATATNCCTTTTTATATAGCGACACTTAATGAAGAAGACGTCTCAACTTCATAATGGTGTTATAATACGACGAAAGAAATAGGAATACACATGTTTTGTATGAAACAACTTTGACAAAATTTTATTCATGAAGCTGAACAAGCTTTTGAGTATTACATGTATTAAAGTACATCTATGACTTTCTCGTAACTATTTTTTTTGTATCATATTTCTACAAAATATAATTCAAACAAGGTTTTTCCTTGTAACTTGTTTCAGTACATAGCCATGACCCTATTTTTATATATTAGGAAGGGTTTGAAAGGTGACTTCATTGTTCTCATGAGTTTGAGAGGTGACTCTGTTGTTCTCATGGGAAAGAACACTATGATGAATGTCGAAGACTCCGTAACTTTTGCTTAACACTTGTCTCTTTGTAGCTTGAATTTTCCCTTAAATCTTGCTCAATCTTATTCGATTTTCAAATCTGTTTTACTGCATGTATCTATGTTTATCATGTAGTCCTCCAAGTGTTTGAGCGGTGAAGTATGAAGCCTCGAGCACTTGTTTGTTTCTCTCAATTTGGTCCTTTTCCTGAAATAGAAAAATATACGGGACTCGGAGGTGCAATTAGAGATGAAGACTGCCTAACCCGTGTGTATTTCCATCAGATTAATTGTAACCCTGGGCTGGGAATTTAATAATATTCCATTTTGCCGTGCAGGTCGTGACTCATCATTTGGCACGAGTTAGGGTTTTTGCCTAGCATCTAAAATCGTTAGTAAAATTTTATCAATTCAAAGAAAAATTCTAACATGGTGATACCTGACCGTGGGTACTTTCTTAGAAGTAATATCTTTTTAAGTGGACAACATTCCAATGTAAGGGTAACAACTTGCCATCCATTGTCTCCAACTCGTATGCTCCTTTTCCTACAATGTCACGAACTTTGTAGGGTCCTTCCCACATTGGACTCAGCTTTCCTGAATTAGCAGCTTTTGTAGATTGGAACACCTTTTTAAGCACGAAGTCCCCAATATTAAAGAATCTGAGGCGTGCTTTCCTGTTATAATATCGTTCAATTACTTGCTTTTGTGCCACCATTCTATTAATGCAGCTTCTCTTCTTCCCTCTAACAAATCAAGATTCACCCGCCTCTCTTCATCATTTGATTCCTCCGTTGCTTGAATGTACCGTGTGCTTGGTTCTCATATTTCTACTAGAATTAAGGCCTCCGCACCATAAACCATTGAAAATGGAGTTTCTCCCGTGCTTGTTTTTGTCGTTGTACGATAAGCCCATAATACCCCAGGTAATACCTCGGGCCAGTTACCTTTTGAATCCTGTAACCTTTTCTTCAAGTTGTTGATGATAACCTTATTTGTGGATTCCGCTTGTCCATTACCCACTGGATGATATGGTATAGATGTTATCCTTTTAATCCGCCAACTTTGAAAAAATTCTATGATTTAGGCTCCTATGAATTGCGGTCCATTATCACACACGATTTCCTTTGGTACCCCAAAATGGCATATTATATTTCTCCAAATTAAGTCTTTAACTTCTTTCTCTCGCACCTGTTTAAATGCCCCTGCTTCTACCCATTTAGTGAAGTAATCTGTAAGTACAAGTAGAAACTTTACCTGACCTTTTGCTTGTGGTAATGGACCTACGATATCCATTCCCCATTTCATAAAGGGTCATGGAGCTATGACAGGGTAGAGTAACTCAGCTGGTCTATGCATATTATTGCCGTATCTTTGACATGTATCACATTTAGACACGAAATTGTTAGCTTCCTCTTCCATCTTAGGCCAATAGTATCCTTCTCGAATCAATGTTTTTACTAGCGACCTGCCTCCTGCGTGATTCCCGCAATGTCCTTCATGTATTTCCTTCATCACATACTCTATTTGGGAAGGTCCGAGACACCTTGCTAATGGTCCACCGAACATCTTTCGGTAAAGATTTCCTTGATGCAAACAATAACAAGCAGCTTTCTTACGAAGTGCATGAGCCTTTGTTTTGTCATTAGTCATGATTCCGTACTGTAAAAAAGCAACAATTTTGTTTCTCCAATCCCATGTTAAATGATTAAAATTTACCTCAT
Source organism: Nicotiana glauca (assembly GCA_026770625.1). Lineage (NCBI taxonomy): Eukaryota > Viridiplantae > Streptophyta > Magnoliopsida > Solanales > Solanaceae > Nicotiana > Nicotiana glauca. The sequence goes on along the minus strand of MU721422.1, from coordinate 93,555 downwards.
TCTTGTCAGGTTCGAGAATGGAATTAAATAAAATTACGACTGAAGCATTTGCGTCATTTGCTACGTCTGCTGCAGATGCGAGGTTAGCTAAAGCATCTGCTTCCACATTCTCATCTCTTGGGATCTGCATCACCTTCCAAGTTTGGAATTGTTTTATTAGCTCCCGTACCTTTTTGAGATATTCTTGCATTCGAGTTTCCCTGGCTATATAAGTCCCCAGCATTTGATTAACCATGAGTTGAGAATCACTCTTGATTATAATCTGTGTTATGCCAAGTTCTCGTGCCAGTTCTAAACCTGCAATTACAGCCTCATACTTTGCTTTATTGTTAGTTATAGAATGACATTTTATGGCCTGTCTAATAGTTTCACCTATAGGTGGTATGAGAACTATCCCTAGGCCTGCGCCTTTTACATTAGATGAACCATCAGTGAATAAAATCCAATTCCCCGGGTTTGCACCATTAAAAACTTGTAATTCTTTTTTTGCTTCTAAATGCATTCCCTGACTAAAATCAGCTATGAAATCGGATAGTACTTGAGATTTTATAGCAGTCCTAGGTTGATAGATGATTTCATATTCACTTAATGCTATAGCCCATTTTGCTAATCTCCCTGATAACTCATGTTTATGCAGAATGTTTCGTAATGAAAAAGCAGTAACCACAACAATGGGATGACATTGAAAATAAGGTCTTAATTTTCTAGATGCCATGATCAAAGCTAATGCTAACTTTTCTAGTTGTGGATATAGTGTTTCAGCATCTAGTAAAGATTTGCTTACATAATAGATAAGAGATTGTTTACCTTTGTCCTCGCGGACTAAAACAGCACTTACCGCAACTTCTGATACGGCCAAATAGATGAGTAGTTTTTCACCTTCCTTTGGTTTTGCTAATAACGATGGATTTGACAAGTAAGCTTTCAAATTCTTGAGGTCCTGTTGACAATCTTCGTTCTATTCAAAATGATCTTGCTTTTTGAGTGCAGAAAAAAATTTAAAACACTTTTCCGAATATTTGGAAATAAATCTCCCCAAGGCTGCAATTCTTCCCGTTAACCTTTGAACCTCTTTTTTACTCATAAGGATGTCAGGGATTTCTTCTATTGCTTTTATCTGAGAAGGATTTACCTCAATGCCACGGTTAGAAACAAGAAAACCCAAAAATTTACCTGAGGCAACTCCGAATGCACATTTTTCTGGGTTGAGTTTCATATTAAATTTTCGTAAAAGTTCAAATGTAACAGATAAATGAGAAATATGATCATGAGAATGTTGGGTTTTGACGAGCATATTGTCTATATATACCTCCATAGTTTTTCCTAAATATTCTTGGAACATTTTGGTAACCAACCTTTGATAGGTTGCTCCAGCATTTTTGAGACCAATGGGCATTACTTTATAATAGTAAGTCCCCCTGTCTGTGATGAAAGAAGTTTTTTCTTCATCATTGGGTCCATTTTTATTTGGTTGTACCCCGAATATGCATCTAAAAAACTTAAAAGTTCATGCCATGCAGTTGCATCAATTAACTGATCTATATGCGGTAAGGGGAAGGAATCTTTTGGGCAAGCTTCGTTAAGATCAGTATAATCTACACAAACCCGCCACTTACCATTTTTCTTAGGTACAACAACTGTCTTAGCTGACCAATTAGGATACTTTACCTCGCGGATTGACCCAATTTTTAATAGGTTTTGGAACTCATCTTGAATCACCTAGTTTTTGAAAGTTCCTTGCTTCCTTTTCTTTTGTTTTATGGGTGTGAAGGATGGGTCTTCATTTAGTTTGTGAGTCATCACATCCGGTGGTATCCCAGTCATATCAGCATGGGACCAAGAAAAACAATCCACGTTAGCTTTTAAAAATTCAATCAACATACCTGGCATGTCTGAGCTTAAGTTGGCTAAAACATAAACCTTTCGTTCAGGCCATTGCTCAAATAATATCACAGCCTCGAGCTCCTCAATTGTCGTTTTGATATTTTCATTCTCTTCAGGTTCTTGAATCATATCAGGTCTCGAGTCTAAATCTGCCTTTTCTTGTTCAGCTGTGGTTTGGTCCATGATTCCTAAAACTTTATTTACAGCACTCATATCTGCTACAGTATTAATACTCCTAGTTGTATGTTGTTCTCCACGAATTTAGCAGATCCCCCACGGTGATGGGAACTTTATGACTTGATGTAGAGTTGATGGGACAGCATCCATATCATGAATCCATGGTCTCCCCATGATTATATTGTAGGCCATCTCCATATCTACTACCTAAAATTTGGTATCTTTCATAGCACCCTCTGCAAAAGTTGTTAGAATTACCTCTCCTTTAGTTACCACACTGGAATTATCAAACCCTGATAGAGTATGGGCCTTTGGAATCATTTTATCTTCTGCTTGCATTTCTCGTAGCACCCTTAATAGGATGATATTTGCAGAAATACCTAGATCAATCAAAACTCGTTTTACATTAGTATCATGTACAAGATATTACCAGTGCATCGTTGTGGGGAGTGATCACCCCTTCTGTATCTGCATCATCAAAAGTGATACTTTCATCTTCTAAGGTCTGTCGCACTCGCTTCCTGTGTGTGATTGTTACTTTGGAAACTTTATTTGAAGCCGTATATGATACTCCATAAATATCTTTGCCCCCACTAATAACGTTAACGGTTCTCTTGGGTGATGGGGGTTTTGGTGGTTCTTGCCTATTTTTCATATAAGCTTGCTTGCCCTTCTCACTAAATAACTCGGTAAGATACCCTTGCTTCAATAGATGGTCCACTTCACTTTGTAAGAATCTGCATTCTGACGTTTTATGCCCGTGATCGTTGTGGAATTCGCACCAATGGTCTGGATTGCGTCTGTTTGGATTTGACCGCATCTCCTTCGTCCACCATACCTTATCTCTCATACTCCTTAAAATAGCTACGAGCTCGGAAGTACTTACGTTGAAATTATAGCCGCCGAACCTTGCCTTTAAATTTCTTTCATCGTCACGGGGCTCGTGTGTGTTTCGATCATTTCTGAACCTCGATGAAGAACCAGATTCCCTGTTTCTTTATCGTTGATCATATCGTTGATTGTCATGCTTCGCCCGTGAGTCTTTCCCTACAAGACCCATATAAGGATCGTACCTGTTTTTACCTGATCTTTTTTTGGTTTCGGATCTCCTGGAACTGCTCCTTTCTTCGTGTTGAAACCGAGGTACGGTCTCTTCTTCGATTCGTAACTTTGTACTGTACCTGTTATAACATCATTCCACGTGGTAGTAGGTAATTCTTGAAGGCTTTCTTCAAGTCTTCCCGTGGCTTCTGAGCTTTTGTCATTTAAGTTGCTTGCAAAAGCTATTGCTGCCCAATTGTCAGGTACACGAGGTAAAGTCATTCTTTCACGTTGGAATCTATCAACAAAATCCCTGAGCAACTCTGAGCCCCCTTGTTTGATTTTGAAAATATCCTCCATTCTTTTTTCAACCTTTTGTGCTCCCGAATGTGCTTTAATGAAAGAATCTGCAAGCTCGCAAAAGAGTTTATAGAATTTTCAGGTAAAAGAGAATACCAGGTTAATGCACCCTTGGTGAGTGTTTCTCCAAATTTCTTGACCAATACTGATTCAATTTCTTGCTTGGTCAGATCGTTGCCTTTTACGCCTGTTGTAAATGCGGTTACATAATCACGTGGGTCTATTGTGCCGTCGTACTTCGGAAGGTCGGGCATTTTGAACTTTTTGGGAATTGGAAGGGGAGCAGCACTTGGCTTCCAAGGTTGTTGTGAGTACTTATCTACATCTACTCTTTTGATTATAGGGAGAACTCCAGGGATTTGCTCGATACGCTCATTTTGTTCCTTAAGTTGTTTCTGCAAGGTTAGTACTAAATTTTGCAAATGAGAATTAGTTGAATTACATGGCTCTCCCTCCTGTGAGTCACTTCCATTACCAGAATTAACCAGCCAAGATCGAGGGTTTTCCAACGTGTTGTTATTCGGTGTTGATGGTGCAGCAGGTAATCGACTGAGTATGGCTTCTAAAGCTTTGTCAACCCGTGCATCGACTATTTTTTGTAAAATCTCATCTCTTTCATCAATATGTTCAGATTGATCATTAGGAGTTCCCTCATGAAATCCTCGTGGAGAACCTTGAGGGGAAAGATTATCATGTTGATCTCCATCCACTTGATGTGCTTGATTTTCAGGAATGTTTTCGTTGTTGTTTGACATGATGATAACAACAGGTAGGATGTAGTTTGAAAAGAATAGATTATCAGATTCCTGGTAACAGAACCAATTTGTTTAACAAAAAAATAAAATTTCGGCCAAAGCTAGAATTTAAGATAAAAATCGGGTTACTGATAATCAGGAGACGAAAAGAAAAAGAGACTTTTGAGAATAATAATAAAGTAGTAAATAAGTTTGTATTTCAGTGTAATATCAATGATATTCCGCCCCTTTACAAATACTATTACCTCCTCCTTTTATAGTTAATTATTCTAGGAAAAGGTGTAATGCCTTAGTCTTAATGAGGCAATTATGAGCATTAAATGACATTAAATGAAACGTTACACAATCATTCTTATTCAATACCGATTCGCTAACGTATTTGGAATTTAATACTGAATTTAGACTCCTTTATATCATCAGATTCATATCTTCAATTCATTCTGATCTCCTGGCTTTAAATGAGTTAAATAGATACGAGACTCGTATCATTTGAATAACATCTCGTGCCTATTTAACTTTCTTCTCTCCGTATCTGTTTTCGCTCGTGCCTCTTAACTGATCATTATGTTTTGACAATTTGACCAGTCTACGTGTTATGCCGCATCATCTTCAATATAAATTTATTTTTTTCCCAATACAAGAAGACTTGGTCTTAATTAAAATAATAGAAGGATTATGTACATGCTTTGGGGTATAGATATTTTGGACTTGGTCTTACTTACAACTATTTTGGACTTAATTTCAAGCTATTGATTATGTACATGCTTTGGGGTATAGATATTGGGCCTTTAATTATTTTGGATAAGGGGAGTTGGGCCTACAGTAGCCCATTAGGTTATTTGGTTAGGAATTGATCAATGTCTAAAGGCACATTAGGCTTGGAATTTAGCCCAGAAATGAGGAACTCAAGGACCCTCGCCATATCATATCTTAGGCCAAGCCTAGCCCATATTGGGCTTATATTAGACGAGCCTAGTTACGACTATTTACTGGCTGGGCCTAGCTACCTTTACGTTTTGAGACCAAACTCACATAATAAAAAATTGCAAAAATTGTAACTCACTTCACTTTTAAAATAAAAAAGTTAGAACCTAAAATACCAAGATACAATTCAAGTTTGAAGATTGATTATACTACTATGATTTGCCAAAAAACGAAAGGCATACATTTATACTATAATTCTCAGGTGGAACTTTATAACTAATCTAAGCTATTGGGCTTAAAGCTCAGGCCCAATGAAAGCATGGGCCCAACATTGTCTGCTACATGAGTTCTACCATCAGAACTCAAAGGCTCAATATATAATTAAACCACACAGATATGGGCTTGAGTGTTTATCTGACTCAATACATACATTACATGCAAAGCACCTAATAGACCTTTTTTTACAAACAAAATATCCATCCAATTCGATATTACAAAAAAAAAAAGGCCTTAATACATTTAATAGGATAAAACTAAAACAAAAAACTCAAATAGGTTTTAGTACACAAAAAAATTAAATGGATTTAAAGAGAAAACATATACATTTGGTATACTGCCTTCTTGCAATACAGCTACAGAGTCAACATGAACCAGCTTCATTGCTTAGCCTGCCATTGGATGGGTTCGAACAACTTGTAATTAAACCAACCAAATTAGCCTTTTGGACCTTATTAAATCAATAAGCACACACTACTTACTGCACTTTAAAGCTGATTTTTTGCTTTTATTCACATAAGAACTAGGCTAAATGAAAATGTTCAAGCATGCTAGTGAAGTAATATATTAACACATTTGAAGGAATCGTGGACATTAAAAAACAAACAAATGAACTAAATTAGGATAAGGTATTTAAAACAATAGATTTACATTTAGCTATTCCAAATAAGTGGTTACAGAAGATTAAAAAAATATACCTAAGTACAGAAAATTAGCTGATAAAGGACCAAATAAAGGCCAAATAACCAAGGTAGGAAAGCCAAAGCTAGCCAAACAAACAACAACTAGAAGAACATTATTAACAGTGCAGAAAAACCAATGGACCAGTAGCAATAAATAGCAGTATCATAGTACTCCAACTCAAACCAACTTGCAACTCAAGAGCTAGAAATTTCAAAAGAAAATTTTTACTAACTTAGGAAAAAATCGTAAAATAAATTGATCAGCTATCAATGAAATAGTAGCTGAACTTTTTGAGTTCTTTTTTAGGTTTTTTCAAAATCTGATCCGTGTATGTGTATGAGTGAGGGATTTTCTTTTTATAGAGGGCACAAAAAGACATAAAAATAAAATATTCTAACCTAAATTTCTGAAATTCAGAATAGTACAACATCTTTTTACAACTGTCTATCCTTTTGCCCACGAAATTTTAGCATCTTTTGCTAAAAATAGGGACAGATGTTCAAAGACCTAAAACCTTCTGATATTTAACCTATGTAAAACCCAATTTTACCCTCCCATTTGCTAAGTATTTCAACCTTGACCTATATTCTGACTTCAATTCCATTCCAACTATTTTTAGGACCTTCTAGAAATAGCCAATTGATTAGGTTGCCTAGGGTATTGCATTTTATTTTACGAAATTAAACTAAAGTTGAGGTTTCAATTTAGAGGTTTAAATCTAAAAGAAAATTTAGCCAACTAATCCTAACAATTAATAAAATGCAGAATGCTCGATGAAAAGAAAACCTAAAAATTATTCTAATTATCTTCAATTAAACAGATTAAACAAACTAAGGCTAAGGTTTTCTAGAGTTAATCAAGAACATGTCAAACAAATAGTCGACTAACTTTTGGGAATTTAGTAAACTATTCTAATTGACTTAAAACAAACAACTAAGTGTAAACACATAATCACAAACCAACAATATGGAGAAGAAAAAAGCAGCCATGCAAATTTCTAAAATTAATTTCTAATTAATCTAAGTCTGATGCAAACAAAAGTTTTAGCATGCTTCAATTAACACAAAAGCTGAACGAACAGACAAAACTAAAATTAAAAAAAAAAATAGAACATTGTCATCATGCAAACTAGAAGGAATAGAAGAAATGAACATGGAAGGCAGAAAAATAGCATAAAAATAAAAGAAAAAATGAAGCGAAAAGAAATCACCTAAAGCTTGTTTTGGACTGAACCGGCTAAACGTCTTGACCAAAATTAACGAGGCAACAAATGGACTTGGAAGACCATTAATCAACTGTTCTTGACAAGAACAGTTGACTAATGAAAGTCTTAGATTCAGATGCCTAGAAACTAACCAAAAATTGACAAAGAAAAAATTTGGGTTTAGTCTCCAGATATAAAATTGGAGCAGTTTGAGGAAAAAAACGAAGGAATTGGCTTGACGATTTGGAAAGGGGGGAGGACAAGGGTTAACTGATAGAAATTTGGAGAGGTTTGGGGCACCGAAACCGCCGTGAGGCGATTTTCAGTGGGTGATTTGTGGCAGAGGCGGCGTGGGAATGAGGGCGGCTAGGGTTTGATTCTAACGAGGGAGGGGAGAGACTGAATGAGGGTTGAATGGGGGGTTAGTCTCATTAGGACAGTTATATATTAATTGATTGCCTAGTTCCGAGCCGTTGGATCAAAAGAATCCAACGGATGTGGTTGAAAGTTAAAGAAATGGCGTCGTTTTGGGTTAGTGGGGAGCTGGATCGGGTAAGGCTATTTAGGGCTTGGATCTAGGTGAATTTTGGGGAAAATTGGGCTGATTTTGGTGTAAACATTAACCCAAATTCATATTAAAACCCTTTTCTTCAATTACCCAATTATTTTCTTTTCTTTTCTTTTTTTAATTAAAAATCCTATATTAAATTTCTAAATTAATCTAAATTATAAAATTATAATTATCTAATTATAATATTTATAACAATTAATAAACTAAACTAAAAAAGAGAAATCACTAATGTAAGAATTAAAAATGAAAAATGTAAAAATGAGCCATTTTTATGATTTTTATTTTCAATAAAATATAATTAACTAATTAATCCTAAAATGTAGAAACAAAACCTAAATGTAATGCATGGTATTTTTGATATTTTTTATAATTTTTTAACAAAAATTAAACGTGCACAAAAATGCAAACAATTAACCTATAAAATGGCAAATAATTGAAAAAAATCTATTTTCTTTGATTTTATAGGAGTGTCTCGTATAGGGCAAAAATCACATTCTCACAATAGGCAGAGTCCAATGTAGATGACTTCAAAAAATGGTTCGGAGCCTGAACGTGTCACGACCCAAAATCCAACAAGTCGTGAGGACACCTAACTTCACCTGCTAGGTAAGCCAAATAATAACAATCCGATTCAATTAAAATTTAACTGACTCTAATACAGTCCTCAAAGACTAGTAGTACAAATCATGAGCTTCTAAGATAAGAATTTACAAATTTAGTGTGAAATAAAAAAAATACATATCAGTATCTGGATTCGCACGGACAACTCACGTGATATAGTATCAATATTCTCATAATCAGGCCCTCGGCCCCACTCAGTCATCAATCTCTCCAGTCTCTCGGGCTCAAATTATCATGAAAAGTCAGTCCAAAAATGATAATATGATGTATAAATAAATAGCAATATTGACTGAGATATGATATGAAATGAATGAATATGACCACGAAAAAAATTACAATTTAAAAAAATAATTTCAACAACAACGTGACCTCTTGGGCGTCAGTAATATCGGCATATAGCCTCAGTATGATTTTTAACATGGTTCTCTACTCAATTTATTTAAAACATGAAATTACATGGATAATGCCAAGATTATTTGACTACAAAATTCCATGAAATCAATTACGTCACAATTTTTACGGTGCACGGCCACACGCCCGTCACCTAGCATGTGCGTCACCTCCAAACAAATCATATAACACGTATTTTTGGAATTTATACCCTCAGCTCCATGTTTAGAAATACTACTTACCTCGAACAAGCTGAATTCAATACCGAGCAAGCTAAACAGTGCTCCAAGAATTTTATTTTGCGCGTGTCCACCTATGAACGCAATCTTGTCTTCTCAATTCAAAGCTAATGATCCGAAACTGAATTTCGCTCTTAATGATACTACAGGGATCCATTACACTAAGCAATTTCAACATACAATATCAACATCCAATGGGATCAACATTAGCAATCAATTCCATAATTTAGGTCATTTAGGCATTTTATCAAACACCTAAAGTACATAGCATTTTACTATCTCTAGTAATGGTGTTTCTTCATCCAACAATCTCTCCTTCCCACCAACAAGAGATACTAAACCATCCTTTGTCTACATACAACCTTCTTTAGCATCATTAAAATCATCAATGAACTCACTTCCACCCAATTGTTACTAATTAATTCATTACAAAATCTCTACAACACCCAAAAATCTAATTTAAGTATTTATGGCTTCCAAGAACCTTCTAATAATTGCTAATATTTATTTCTTGCTCACATACTCATAATAAATCCATGCATACATGCCTAAGGGTGTAGGATTATCTTTTGGCAGAAATCTTGCCAAACCCCTCTTTTCAGTTCTTGAAGTTATAAGAATTTCATGGTGGATTGAGTTAGTTTTAGTATGGGAATGATAAAATAAAACACCAAATTAGTAGGGATTACTCAGCTTGAAGATGGGAGGATTTGGATGCCTTGAGAGAGCAGAGGAAAGCTCCAAAATTCGTCCAAGAGGAATGGGGCGAAATGAGCCCCGAATTGCCTTAAAATGGGTACAAAGTTCCAACCGTGAGATGCCCTAAGCCGTGACGAATTCCAAAACCTTCATTTTCTTCAGCTCTTGAACTGTGTCCAACGGTTGGGGCAACCGTGTCCAACGTGCACCAGCAACTTCAACGAAGCTCAAATTGATCTGAACCCTGCGAAACTCACTCGAGGCTCTCGCGACATTAACCAAATATACCAACACGTCTTAAACTACAATACGAACTTAGTCACGGCCTCAAACCACGTCAAACAACGTCGAAATTACGAATTGCGCCTCGAATCGAATTATGAGTTTATGAATTTTTTAAATTCCATAATTTGTGCCAAAAACGTATCAAATCAATCCGGAATTAATTTAAATTTTGCACATGTCATAAATGTCATAATGGATCTCTTCCAATTTTCGGAATCGGTTTCCGTCCCGATATCAAAAAGTCAACTCTTGGTCAGACTTCTCAGTTTCATTCTTTCCAACTTTTTCCAAAATGCTTTAATTTATTTTACAGACCTCCAAATTCAATTTCGGACACACGCCTAAGTCCGAAATCACCATACGAAGCTATTGGAATCATTAAAATTTTATTCCGGAGTCATTTGCATAAAAACTAAACTCCGATCAACTCTTGTCATTTAAGCTTCCAAAATAAAAATTGTTCTTTCAATTAAATACCGAATCATCCGAAAACCAAACTCCACCCGCCACTCAAGTCATAATACACATTTCAAAGTTGCTTGAGACCTTAAGCCACTGAACGGAACGCTAATTCTCAAAACGTGAAGTCGGGTCATCACATTGTCCCCCACCTAAACTTACGTTCGACCTCGAACGTGCCAAGAGTAATTCCTAAAACTTCAAACCACTATTTCACCTTATCACGCACATACCTGGGGGTGATCCCACATCCCCCTATTCCATATAGGCCTGATGACATCACATAACTGAAAATTACTAATTTAGCCTTAGCTCATAAACCTTGGAATCTAATTTCCAATATCCAAAAAATTCTTTTCAATACCTGAATTTCACATCTACCCACAGTATAAATTTAAACTGATGACTTATGCATATGAAGGTCGTTAACCATTCATCGTGATAATAATTCATTTTCCAAAGCATATATCCAATCTATTTCATCAGTTCTGTTGGAGAAGAAACTAGCTAGACTCGGCTTCAAGAAGAATAAAGAGGCTACTGGAATAATTTCAACAGAAGATATTGCACAATAGGTCCACGTCTTCTTTTTGATAAACGCCTCAAGAGTTGATGCTCTTACTTTCAAAAGGTTCTTTCTGTCGGTTGTTACCGTGTAATCCAATATTACAAAATACAATGAACAAATGTGACAGACATGTCATATCGTTAAGCTGTAAGTAAGGAATAAGAGCTTTTAAGAAACTTCCTCTACACATAAAGTTTCATCACTTCACTGTTTTTGTAAAATCATGCACCTGCGTTGAATGGCTATTTGGATTTCAATGTGTTTAAAACAATTATTCCTACTCTACAAAGACAATCTACCTTTCTTCTTGTCACGACCCGGATTTCCTACTCTCGGAAGTTGAGATGGCGCCTACTCGTAAAAGCTAGGCAAGCCAAACTTAGTTACCATTCGTTCACAACATAGCCCCTTTTTAACAATTTATGACAATAATATAAAAACAACAAATTTAAACAATAGCGGAAGTGTTAATTATAGATACTGAATCAAAATGCGGAATAGTCAATATAAGCCTCTACCCAATGCTGGTGTCACAATACTCACGAACTGCTAAGAAATACTAAATACAAATGTCTGAAAGAACACATAAGTTGTTTGCCTCGAATACAAGGAGGCAACAGACTAAAAAGAGAGAATAAGGGAGACGCCGGGCCTGCGGACGCCTGCAAGGCTGCCTCGGGTCGCACTGGACTGAAGGCCTACTCCCATACTAATACTGATGTTGTTGCTGCTCGAAACCTGGACCTATACAAATAACACAGAGTGTAGCATCAGCACAACCGCCCCATGTGCTGGTAAGTGTCTAGCCTAACCCCGAAAAAATAGTGACGAGGCTAGACTGGACCACCACATAAACTTGTACAATTATATATACGACGGAATCGAAAATACAAGGCAAGTAAATATTATGGGAGGGGGAGCATGTTGTGGGGAGATAACCATATTAATAGTAAATCTAGGATAACAATCTAAGGGCAGCTTGAAATTTACAGCAGACAAGAAACAAATACCCAAATAAACACACTTGTATCACTAATTGTTGCGGCGCACAACCCGATCCCAATATATAACAACACTGTTGCGGCGTGCAACCCGATCCATATATATATTGTTGTTGCGGCGTGAAACCTAATCTATATCATTTATCATTATTGCGGCGTGCAACCCGATCCATATATATATTGTTGTTGCGGCGTGCAACCCAATCCATATCATTTATCATTGTTGCGGCGTGCAACCCGATCCATATCATTTATCAATGTTGCGGCGTGCAACCCGATCCATATCATTTACCATTATTGCGGCGGGCAACCCGATCCATATCGTTTATCATTGTTACGACATGCAACCCGATCCACCAATATCATTCAATGCACGGCATCACCCATCGTGCTTTAACACTCTTCCTCGCCCAATGCAACGGTCGCAAACAACGACAAGGGAAGTAATAAAATAAGAATAGAAGTCCTGGCAAGGGTACACAATCAAACAAATAACGTCCCGGCAAGGGAATAAATCATTAACTCTTCTCTTTCTTTCGTTTTCATCTCATGGTTCACATTATCACTTGAGCCAAACTCCATGGAGTTACTTATCTTATATACCTTCAAAATTTATATTTCCAAACCGAGCCAATGCTCTACGAATTTCCAAGATCACAATTTCTATCACAAGGACTTTACAACATATAGAAGTCATCAATTAAACATGGAAAGCATAACAACAACCAACTATCCGCAAATAAGGACTCACGGTCATGCTAGACACCAATGTATAGATACTCGTCACCATACCTATACATCGTAGTCGATCAATTAATAATTAGCAAACAAAACTCAACTCATATTCCCTCAACCTAGGGTTAAACCAAACACTTACCTCGATGCCTTGAATTCCACTCAAACCTCAACTATCGCTTTACCCCGCGATTCCACCTCCAATCCGCTCGAATCTAGTCACAAATTGCTCAATTACTTTGATAAACACTAAATGAATCAATTTGAATGCATAAAAATGAATTTCCCAAGTTTTTCCAAAAAATTTAAAAATCGCCCTCGGACCCACATGGTCAAATCCGAGGTTCGAACCAAAATTCGGTTTCTCATTCCCCCCACGAACTCAAATATGTAATTTGTTTTGAAATCGGACCTCAAATTGAGGCCCAAATCCCCAATTCTTAGAAAACATAGGTTCTATCCAAAACCCCCAATTTCATCCATGAAAATCATGGATTTTATGTGAAAAACATGTTAAACGATGTTAATGATTGAAAGAATTGAGTAAAAATCGACTTACAATTGATTTGGAATGAAATTTGTTCTTGAAAAATCGCCCAGGGAGTTGTATTTTGAAAGTGGGGTGAAAAATTACTTAAAATTCGACTAAGTATGGAATTGCTGGGTCTCTAATATCGCATTTGCGAACTGGGGTTCGCAATTGCGAACCCCGACAAAAATATGGGAATTGCGAACTCTGCTTCGCATTTGCGAAGCCAAGCCTTACAGGGGACCTTCGCATTTGCGAAGCCAAGCCTTACAGGGAACCTTCGTATTTGCGAACCCTGTACCTTCGCATTTGCGAAGAAAGGTATGCATTTGCGATCATAGTTAGGCCTGGGCTGATTTCGCATTTGCGAACCAGCCTTCGCATTTGCGAGTTTGCATTTGCGACCCAAGCTTTGCAAATGCGAAGCCTGCAGGCCTGTTCATACCAGATTTTTCCTAAGTTAAATATGCACTCCGACGCCAATCCAAAACTCACCAGCGCCCTCGGGGCTCCAAACCAAATATGCACACAACCTCAAAAATATTATACGGACTTATCCGCGCGATCTAATCGCTAAAATAACATAATATACATCGAATTAAACCTCAAAATTCATAATTTCTTTCAAGTTTTCATAAAACATCAAATTTCCATTTTAGGTCCGAAACACGTCAAACGACGTCCGTTTTCAACCAAATTTCATAGGAAGCGCTTAAACTATATATAAGACTTGTACCAAGTGCGGGAACCAAAATACGGGCCCGATACTACAGTCTTTTAATCAAATTTTATTTCCAATTTCCTTAATAATTTCAGAAAAATAATTTTACTCAATAATTCATTTATCGAGCTTGGGACCTCGAAATTCGATTTCGGGCATACACCCAAGTCCCATATTTTTTTATGGACCCTCGGGACTGTCAAATCACGGGTCTGGGTCCGTTTAACCAAAATGTTGACCAAAGTCAAATTTATTCATATTAGTATAAAGATTTAGCATTTTTCACACAGAATTCATATTTAAGCTTTCCCGCTACGCGCCCGACTGTGCACGCAAATCGAGGCAAATCTTGCAACTGGTCTTTTAGCTCCTTCAGCTTCCGCAGTGCTATAATATATAGAGGGATAGAAATAGGCTGGGTGCTCGGAGCCAAATCAATACAAAAATCAATGTCCCTGTCGGGTGGCATACCCGGCAGGTCTGAAGGAAAAACATTTGGAAACTCCCGGACAATAGGCACAGAATCTATAGGAGGGACCTCAGAACTGGAATTACGAACATAGGCCAAATAGGCCAGACACCCCTTCTCGACCATGCGTCGAGCCTTCACGTACGAAATGACGTTCCGAGTAGATTAACCTGGAGTGCCTCTCCACTCTAAATGAGACATATCTAGCAATGCTAAGGTCACAGTCTTGGCATGGCAGTCCAAGATAACGTGATAAGGTGATAGACAATTCATTCCCAGTATGATATCAAAGTCAACCATATCTAAGAGTAACAAGTCTACACAGGTCTCAAGACCCCCAATCACTACAACACACGAATGATGGACTCGGTCGACCTCGATAGAGTCACCCACCGGTGTAGACACATATACAGGAATACCCAAAGCATCACTAGGCATGACCAAGCATGGTGCAAAATAAGATGAAACATATGAATATGTAGACCCTGGATCAAATAGTACCGAAGCATCTCGATCATAAACCAGAACCGTACCTATGATGACTGCATCTGAAGCCTCAGCCTCGGGCCTAGCCTGAAGAGCATAACAATGGGGCTGGGCCCCACCACCCTGAACTGTATCTCTAGGTCGATCTGCTACTAGCTGACCTCCGCCCCTGGCGGTCTGAGCTCCACCTCTATGACCTCCACCTCCACCTCTATGACCTCTACCTCCATCTTTGGCTGGCTTTGGGGCATCTGGTGCCTGAATCATAGGTCGGGGACCCTACTGCTGCGACTGAGTACCCCTCAATCTCGGGCAAGCCCTCCTGATGTGACCATACTAACCACACTTATAAGATCCCTCCGAACGATGTGGTTGAGAAAATTATGGCTGGCCCTGGCGACCTGAATGACCTCCACGGAAACTCTAAAGTGGCGGTGCGCTGATAGGAGCTGGCAGTGCACTGAATGACTGCTGATCAGAATAGTGTGCTTGAGAACCACAGCCACCTGATGTACCATGAGAAACCTGAAGATCTGACTGAAAGGGCCTAGGAGGATCGCCTCTACCATATGAATCTATACCTCCAGATAAGGTACCACAGAATCTGCAGGAATGATGGGCTCTCTTGTCTCCCCCGTGACCACCTCCTTGTGACAGAACCATCTCAACTCTACGGGCCACATTGGCCGCCTCCTGAAAGTTGATCTCACTACCAATATCCCTAGCTATCTAGAGATGAATCGGCGGAACCAAACCATCAATAAATCTCCTCACCCTCTCCCTCTCAGTGGGAAGTATGACAAGAGCATGGCGAGCTAGATCAATGAACCTGGTCTTATACTGAGTGACCATCATAGAACCCTGCTGGAGGCATTCAAACTGCCTCCGATAAGCATCCATCTGAGTAGCGGGGAGAACCTTCTCCAGGAACAACTCTGTAAACTGATCCCAAGTCAAAGACGGCGACCCTGCTGGTCTAGCTAAACAGAAATCCCTCCACCAAGTCTTGGCAGATCCAGATAGGCGAAATGCAGCAACATCAACTCCATTGAACCCAACAATGCCCATGTTCCGAAGAACCTCGTGGCAGCTATATAAGAAATCCTGGGGGTCCTCAGAAGAAGCACCGCTGAATGTAGTAGTGTAGAGCTTGGTAAACATGTCCAGCCTCTACAAAGAATCTACAGACATAGCCGCGCCATCGCTGGTCTGAGCAACTACCCTCGGCTGAACTGCCATAGCTGGCTGAACCACTGGAATCTGACCCTGGGGAGCTACCTGCTTCGGAGTACGTACAGCAGGAGTCTGAGCTCATCCTCCAGCCTAAGAAGTGGCTAGTGCCACATGAAGCAATCCTGCTCGGGTGACACTCTCCATAAGGCCTACCAATCGGACTAGAGTATCCTGAAGAACTGGGGTTGTAATAAACCCCTCTAGGACCTGAGCTGGGCCCACCAGAACTACTGCGGCTGGGGCCGAAACCTCCTCGTCAAAGTCAACCTGAGGCTCCGCCTCTAGTGCTGCTGCTCGGGGCTGAGCTCCGCCCCTACCTTGGTCTCTAGCTCGGCCTCGTCCTCTGCCCCTATCGGGAGCTGCATGGGGCTCAGACTGCTAGTCGGAAGATGAGGAAGTGCGTGTTCTCGCCATCTGCGAAAGAACAGAGTAGAGATCCAATTAGCATTGAGAAACAGAACCGCACGACAAGAAAGAACAGATGTGAAAATTTTCCTAACTCTATAGCCTCTAGGGATAAATACAGACGTCTCCGTACCGATCCCGCAGACACTACCAAGTTTGTCTGTGAGTTGTGAGACGTATGTAACCTAGTGCTCAGATACCAACTTGTCACGACCCGGATTTCCCACCCTCGGGAGTCGTGATGGCGCCTACTCGTAGAAGTTAGGCAAGCCAAACTTAGTTACCATTCGTTTACAACATAGCCCCTTTTTAACAATATATGGAAACAATATAAAAACAACAAATTTAAACAATAGAGGAAGTCTTAATTATAGATACTGAATCAAATGCGAAATAGTCAATATAAGTCTTTACCCAAGACTGGTGTCACAATAATCACGAACTGCTGAGAAATACTAAATACAAATGTCTGAAAGAACACATAAGCTGTTTATCTCGAACACAAGGAGGCAACAGACTAAAAAGAGAGAATAAGGAATACGCCGGGCCTGCGGACGCCTGCAAGGCTACCTCGGGTCTCACTGATAGAAGGCCTACTCCCGTACTAATACTACTGCTGCTGCTGCTGCTCGAAAACTGGACCTGTGCAAATAGCACAGAGTGTAGCATCAGCACAACCAACCCTATGTGCTAGTAAGTGTCTAGCCTAACCCCGGCGAAGTAGTGACGAGGCTAGACTGGACCACCACATAAACATATACAATTATATATATACCGCAGAATCGAAAATACAAGGCAAGTAAACATTATGGGAGGGGGAGCATGCTGTGGGGAGATAACCATATTAATAGTAAATCCAGGATAATAATCTAAGGTCAGCTTGAAATTTACAGTAGACAAGAAACAAATATCCAAATAAACAACCTTGTATCACTAATTGTTGCGGCGCACAACCCGATCTCAATATATAACAACACTGTTGCGGCGTGCAACCCGAACCATATATATATTGTTGTTGCGGCGTGCAACCCGATCCATATCATTTATCATTATTGTGGCGTGCAACCCAATCCATATCATTTATCATGGTTACAGCGTGCAACCCGATCCATATCATTTATCATTGTTGCGGCGTGCAAACCCGATCCACCAATATCATTCAATGCACGGCATCACCCATCGTACTTTAACACTCTTCCTCGCCCAATGAAACGGTTACAAACAAGGACAAGGGAAGTAATAAAATAAGAATAGAAGTCCCGGCAAGGGTACACAATCAAACAAATAACGTCCCGGCAAGGGAATAAGTCATTAACTCTTCTCTTTCTTTCGTTTTCATCTCATGGTTCACATTATCACTTGAGCCAAACTCCACGGAGTTACTTATCTCATATACCTTCACAATTTATATTTCCAAACCGAGCCAATGCTCCACGAAGTTCCAAGATCACAATTTCTATCACAAGGCCTTTACAACATATAGAAGTCATCAATTAAACATGGAAAGCATAACAACAACCAACTATCCGCAAATAAGGACTCACAGTCATGCTAGACACCAATGTATAGATACTCGTCACTATACTTATACATCATACTCGATCAATTAACAATTAGCAAACAAAACTCATCTCATATTCCCTCAAGCTAGGGTTAAACCAAACACTTACCTCGATGCCTTGAATTCCATTCAAACCTCAACTATCGCTTTACCCTGCGATTCCACCCCCAATTCGCTCGAATCTAGTCACAAATTGCTCAATTACTTTAATAAACACTAAATGAATCAATTTGAATGCATAAAAATGAATTTCCCAAGATTTTCCCAAAAATTCCAAAATCGCCCCCGGACCCATGTGGTCAAATTCGAGGTTCAAACAAAAATCCGGTTACTCATTCCCCCACGAACTCAAATATGAATTTATTTTGAAATCGGACCTCAAATTGAGGTCCAAATCCCCAATTCTTGGAAAACCTAGGTTCTACCCAAAACCCAATTTCACCCATGAAAATCGTTGATTTTAAGTGGAAAACATGTTAAATGATGTTAATGATTGAAAGAATTGATTAAAAATGGACTTACAATTGATTTTGGAATGAAACTTGTTCTTGAAAAATTGCCCAAGGAGTTGTATTTTTAAAGTGGGGTGAAAAATGACATAAAATTAGACTAAGCATGGAATTGCTGGGTCTCTGATATCACATTTGCGAACTGGGGTTCGCAATTGAACCCCGACCAAAATATGGGAATTGTGAACTCTGCTTCGCATTTGCGAAGCTAAGCCTAAAAGGGGAACTTCGCATTTGCGAAGAAGGTCTCGCATTTGAAACCCTGTACCTTCGCATTTGCGAAGAAAGATATCGCATTTGCGATCATAGTCAGGCCTGGGCTGGTTTCGTATTTGCGAACCAACCTTCGCATTTGCGAATCCTGCAGACCTGTTCATACCAGATTTTTCCCAAGTTAAAAATGCACTCCGACGCCAATCCAAAACACACCCGAGACCTCGGGGCTCCAAATCAAATATGCACACAACCTCAAAATCATCCTACGGACTTATCCACGCGATCTAATCGCTAAAATAACATAATTTACATCGAATTAAACCTCAAAATTCAGAATTTCTTCCAAGTTTTCATAAAACATCAAATTTTCATTTTAGGTCCGAAACACGTCAAATGACATCCGTTTTCAACCAAATTTCACAGGAAGCGCTTAAACCATATATAAGACTTGTACCGAGCGCTAGAACCAAAATACGGGCCCGATACCACAGTCTTTTAATCAAATTTTATTTCCAATTTCATTAATAATTTCAGTAAAATAATTTTACTCAAAAATTTATTTCTCGGACTTGGGACCTCGAAATTCGATTCCGGGCATACGCCCGAGTCCCATATTTTTCTACGGAGCCTCCGGGACCGTCAAATCACGGGTCTGGGTCTGGGTCCGTTTACCCAAAATATTGACCGAAGTCAAATTTATTCATATTAACATCAAAATTTAGCATTTTTCACACTGAATTCATATTTAAGCTTTCTGACTATGCGCCCGAACTGTGCACGCAAATCGAGGCAATCTTAAATGAGGTTTTCAAGGCCTCGAAAGCATAGAAAGAATAAGAAAACAAGTTATGACCCTTTGGGTCGTCACATTCTCCACCTCTAAAACAACCGTTCATCCTCAAACAGACAAAAAAAAGAAGTACCAAGGGACTGACCTCTCCACTGAACACGAACAGAAGGAAAACTCTTGGATCTCAACTGATGAACATGTCGGTGTAGAATAGCTATCTGCTCCTCCTCATAAGACAAGTCCTGGTCCAACTGGACAGTGCTGAAATCCAACACGTAGGCTGGATCTCTGTGATACCTCCGAAGCATGGATACCTGAAAAACTGGATGGACGCCTGATAAGCTAGGCGGCAATTCAAGTCTATAAGCCACCTCTCCCACTCGATCAAGAATCTCAAACGGACCAATGAATCTAGGGCTAAGCTTGCCCTTCTTCCCAAATCTCATCACTCCCTTCATAGGCAACACTCGGAGCACTACTCGCTCACCAACCAAGAAAGCTACATCTCGAACCTTATGATGTGCTTAGCTCTTTTGCCGTGACTGAGCCGAACGAAGCCTATCCTGAATGATCTTGACCTTGTCCAAGTCCTCCTGAACCAAATCCGTACCTATCAACCGAGCTTCTCCCGGCTCAAACCATCCAATCGGAGACCGACACCGCCTACCATATAAGGCCTCATAAGGAGCCATCTGGATGCTCGACTGGTAGTTGTTGTTGTAGGCAAACTCCGCTAAAGGAAAGAACTGATCCCACGAAACTCCAAAGTCAATAACACAAGCCCAGAGCATATCCTCCAAAATTTGAATAGTCCGCTCGGACTGACCTCTATCTGGGGATGAAATGTTGTGCTCAACTCAACCCGTGTGCCGAACTCTAGCTGAACTGCGTATCCCGGTCCAAAATAATAGATGCCGGCACACTATGAAGGTGAAAAATCTCCTAGATATAAATCTCAGCTAATCTCTCAGATGAATAGAAGACTGCCACAAGAATGAAATATGATGACTTGGTTAGCCTATCCACAATGACCCAAACCGCATCGAACTTCTTCTGAGTCAACGGAAGTCCGGTAACGAAGTCCATAGTGATCCTCTCCCACTTCCACTTGGGAAGCTCAATCCTATGAAATAAACCATCAGGCTTCTAACGCTCGTACTTAACCTGCTGACAGTTCAAACAACGAGCCACATATGCTACAATATCCTTCTTCATTCTACACCACCAATAATGCTGCTGCAAATCCTGATACATCTTCGCAGCGCCTGGATGAATAGAGTACCGGGAACTATGGGCTTCCTATAAAATCAACTCTCGAAGTCCATCCATATTGGGCACACAAACTTGCACCTGCAATCTCAAAACTCCATCCGCATTAATGTAACATGCCTGGCGCCTCCGCGCTGCACCGTGTCTCTAAGATACATAAATGGGGGTCATCAAACTGCCGATCATGGATACGCTCCAATAATGAAGAACGAGCGACCGTGCAAGCCAACACACAACTAGTCTCAGAAACATCCAGTATCACGAACTGATTGGCCAAAGACTGAAAATCCAAAGCAAGCGGCCTCTGACTGACTGGAATATAAGCAAGACTGCCCATACTGGCAGACTTCCTACTCAAAGCATCGGCCACCACATTAGCCTTCCCCAGGTGATATAAAATGGTTACATCATAGTCTTTCAACAACTCCAACCACCTTCTCTGCCTCAAATTCAATTCCTTTAGCTTGAACAAGTACTGAAGACTCTTGTGGTTAGTGAACACCTCAAATGTCATGCCATACAAATAGTGCCTCCAAATCTTCAAGGCGTGAACAATAGCTGCCAACTCTAAATCATGCACTGGATAGTTCTTCTCATGAATCTTCAACTGCCTCGAAGCATAGACAATAACCTTGCCACCCTATATCAACACTGTACCAAGCCCAATACGGGAAGCATCACAATAGACTGTATAAGGCCCTGATCCTGTGGGCAAAACTAACACCGGGTGCCATAGTCAGAGCTATCTTGAGCTTCTGAAAGCTCACCTCACACTCGTCCGACCATCTGAACTAGGCACCCTTCTGGGTCAACCTAGTCATCGGGGCTGCAATAGATGAAAACCCCTCCACAAATCTTGACTCCCTCAATCTTCTTCGGGTCCACCTGGATACCTTCTACAGATATAACGTGACCCGAAAATACTACTGAACTCAGCCTGAACTCACACTTGGAGAACTTGGAATATAACTGACTATCCCTCAGAGTCTGAAGGACCACTCTAAGGTGCTGCTCGTGCTCCTCCTGGCTGCGGGAGTACACCAAAATATCATCAATAAAGACTATCACGAACATGTCCAAATATGGCCTGAACACTCGGTTCATCAACTCCATGAATGTTGCTGGGGCATTGGTCAGCCCCAATGACATGACCAAGAACTCATAATGCCCATACCGAGTACGGAAAGCTGTCTTAGGGACATCGGAAGCCCTAATCCTCAACTGATGGTAGCCAGATCTAAAGTCAATCTTGGAAAATACCTTGGCACCCTGAAGCTGGTCAAACAAATCATCAATCATCGGCAGTGGATACTTATTCTTAATCGTTACCTTGTTCAATTGCCGGTAATCTATGCACATCCTCATCGATCCGTCCTTCTTCTTGACAAATAACACTGGCGCGCCCCAAGGTGAAACATTGGGTCTAATGAAACCCTTCTCTAACAAATCCTGCAACTGGTCTTTTAACTCCTTCAGCTCCGGCGGGGCTATACAATATGGCGAGATAGAAATGGGCTAGGTGCCCGGAGCTAAATCAATACAGAAATCAATATCCCTATCGGGTGGCATACCCGGCGAGTCCGAAGAAAAAACATCTGAAAACTCCCGGACAATAGGCACAGAATCTATAGGAGGGACCTCAGCACTGGAATCACGAACATAGGCCAAACAGGCCAGACACCCCTTCTCGACCATACGTCGAGCCTTCACGTACAAAATGACGTTCCGGGTAGAATAACCTGGAGTGCTTCTCCACTATAAACGAGGCATATCTGGCAACGCTAAGGTCACAGTCTTGGCATGGCAGTCCAAAATAGCGTGATAGGGTGATAGCCAATCCATTCCCAGTATGATATCAAAGTCAACCATATCTAAGAGTAACAAGTCTACATGGGTCTCAAAAGCCCTAATCACTACAACACACGAATGATGGACTCGGTCGACCACGATAGAGTCACCCACCGGTGTAGACACATATACAGGAATACCCAAAGCATCACTAGGCATGACCAAGCATGGTGCGAAATAAGATGAAACATATGAATACGTAGACCGTGGATCAAATAGAACCGAAGCATCTCGATCACAAAACAGAACCGTACCTGTGATAACTGCATCTGAAGCCTCAGCCTCGGGTTTGCGAACTAGGGTTCGCAATTTATGGGAATTGCGAACTCTGCTTCGCATTTGCGAAGCCAAGCCTTACAGGGGACCTTCACATTTGCGAAGCATGTACCTTCGCATTTGCGAAGAAAGATATCGCATTTGCGAGCATAGTCAGGACTGAGCTGGTTTCGAATTTGCGAACCAGCCTTCGCATTTGCGAGTTCGCATTTGCGACCCAATGCGAAGCCTGCAGGCCTGTTCGTACCAGATTTTTCCTAAGTTAAAAATGCAGTCCGACGCCAATCCAAAACTCACCCGAGCCCTCGGGGCTCCAAACCAAATATGCACACAAACCTCAAAAATATCCTACGAACTTATCCGCGAGATCAAATCGCCAAAATAACATCATATACATCGAATTAAACCTCAAAATTCATAATTTCTTCCAAGTTTTCATAAAACATCAAATTTTCATTTTAGGTCCGAAACACGTCAAACGACGTTCGTTTTCAACCAAATTTCACAGGAAGCGCTTAAATCATATATAAGACTTGTACTGGGCACTGGAACAAAAATACGGGCCCGATACCACAGTCTTTTAATCAAATTTCATTTCCAATTTTCTTAATAATTTCAGAAAAATAATTTTACTCAAAAATTCATTTCTCGGGCTTGGGACCTCGGAATTCGATTCCGGGCATACACCCGAGTCCCGTATTTTTCTACGGACCCTCCGGGACCGTCAAATCATGGCTCAGGGTCCGTTTACTCATAATGTTGACCAAAGTCAAATTTATTCATATTAGTATCAAAATTTAGCATTTTTCACACAGAATTCATATTTAAGCTTTCCGGCTACGCACCTGGACTGTGCACGCAAATCGAAACAACCCTAAATGAGGTTTTTAAGGCCTCGGAAGCACAGAAAGAGTAAGAAAACAAGTGATGAACCTTTGGGTCGTCACACTTCTGCGAGCTAACCTTTTTCAAAGCATTTTTTGCTATACACCGGAATTCGGAAAGCTGCATAGCTATTTAAATAATATATTGTTATGACACAATTTTAAATCAGTTCTTTAGGACAAATGTAGTTTTGATTCAATTTCTCTACTTGCCTTTTTATGCTTTTGCGTCTTCAAGTTTTTTCGGTGCTTCCCCGTAAAACTAATTCACACTATGAATCTTTGTTCATATTGGACCCGGGCGAAGCACGGGCTCCATTCCACTAGTATATATATAATGGTCAGTTGAAACAGGAGTATGCCCCTATTCACATGTTTGAGGCTGTAGAATTTTATTAACTGCTGCTGGTGTACAAGTACTCCATAGCATGTTCTGGATGATTGTTTTTTCCCTTCCTTTTGTTCTGCTGCAACTTTTTAATTCATTTATGTTGACATAGTTCCGACTGTTTCTGGTCCTGTGATTTCCCATTTGCTTTAAAATAGGTATTTTGTCCACATTATGTCAGTACTAGGGGAAGGAAGATTAAGGTGGAAACTCTGAAACTTCTCATGTTTGTCTGATTTGTTTAAAAGAAGTGGTTGGAAAATAATCTCCATGATTGTCACAGATAGGCCGGATTGGTTTGGATTTTTCAATTACCAAACCAAACCAATAGTGTCAGATTTTTAAATCTATAAACCAAACCAAACCAACGAAATCGGGTTTTTCAATCTCGGGTTTTTCGGGTTTTTTCGGGTTTTCGATTTTTTTTTTTCCGATAAGTCTTCATAGCACAAATATATAACTTGTGTTCCACATACTTCTCTAATCCTACAAGGATACAACTATATAATGTATTTTTTAAGAAAATAATACAATAATATGAGATGCGTCATAACATTGTACTAAAATATTCAATAACAAAAATACTAAAATCCATAAAGAAAATATTACTAAGTAATAAGCCATAATAAATATTAACATAATCTAAAAGTACTATATAAGTCATGCTTAAATAAGTACAACTATAAGTATATTAGTTACACAACTAAGCACTAAAGAAAAAGATAAACTAAGTTATGCATTTTCAATATAAACAATGCAAAACTAAAAAATAGATATCCACACTATTGTCATTTCTAGTGTTGAATTGAATTTTCTTAGTTAGCATTAGTATTGATGTGAAGTTTATTTGAATTACTACCTTTATGAACTATAAAATTTATTGGACCATTCAAGAATGTTAATTCCAAACTTGAAACAATATGTTTAAAGATAAAACTGTGAAAAAGTTTAAGAAATATTTATGAATTATATTAAAAATAAATATTTATATGTATAAAATATTTGTAATAATTGAATAAATGTAATATCGGGTTGGTTTGGTTTCGGTTCGACTTTTTTTAGTTAAAACCAAACCAAACCAATTATGGTCGGGTTATTTTTTCCAACACCAAACCAAGTCAAACCAACCCATGATCGGGTTTTTTTTCCGGTTTGACTCGGAATACCGATTTGGTACGATTTATCGGTTTTCTTTGTACACCCCTAATTGTCAGCTAAGTTAGATGGAAAGAAGGATAACCAAAAAATAGGAATGAGTTGTACGCATTCCTATTTACTGCTTGTTATCATAACTACTGCTTACGTTTCTATGGTTGCTAGTTTTTATACTCGTGCGTCATACGAATATATCACGTTAAGTATCACATAATTTACACAAAAGATAGTAGAAACCTTTGTTAGGGTAACAAAAATAAAATTAATTATTGTATGTAATAAACTCCCATTAACGTAAACCAATATTTGAATTCAAAACATAATCAATCATCGGTTGTCCTACAAACGGATCACAATTAAAATAATAAAATTTATAATTGCATTACCTTTATTTATAAGGTATTAACACGTTATTTGATCGTGTCTTTCTTAGCATATATTTTGCATTATTTATGCATATTTATAATTGCACTTCAATTGATATCAGCAAGGTGGTGTCATTCGCAAGTTATTTGGCGATTAATCTTATATTCTACTTTAAATACATTGCATGATTTACACTATTTTTAACTGCTCTTTCAAATTCCTCCAAGGTATATACTATAAAATGCCTATTCGTTTATAAAATAATTGTAGTGGAGACTAATTTCTCAGACAATTTTTATAAAACGCTTATTCATTTGCTAGATAATTTTTTTTTTATGTATATGTATTGTACGTTGATTCCCTCTGACTTTTCGATGTATCTAATTATTTATATTTTGACACTTTTTTAAAAATTCTGGCTCTATCACTGCCTGGACCTATACATGACTGCCAAGGAACAAACTAATGAAAAAGAGAACAACACGATATATTGTACTTTTGTGCACAAAGAACTAATGAAACTATCTGGTAAAAGCTCTAACATCAACAGAGATGTTTCTTTCATGATAGAATATGCACTCTTATTTAGTTGTACATTTTCCTATTCCTTCAGAAATCTTTTTTCTACGACAATTTTTATTGATGAACTCTACATGGGCAGCATGCATGTTTACTCCTTTGAATTTCCTCTTAAGTGGTTGGTCTTCTTAGAAACTGTGTCTCGTTCGTGCATTAACGTACAATGATTCAATCCATCATTTTAAAACTTTCTCCACCATCACTTGTTAATTGAAGGAAGACCGAAGACAGCATGCAGATCACAAAAAGTAGAGTGTAGCATATATTGACTTTACAAATAACTAGGGGTGTTCAAACCGCACCAAACCGAAAAACCAAATCAAACCGATTAAAAAACTCGATTAGGTTTGATTTGACTTGATTTGGTATTGAGTAAAAAAAAACCGAACCAAACCGACATATAAATATAAAAATTTTATTTATATTTTAAAGATTTTGTAGTGATTTTTCTTTAGAAAATGTAGAAATATTTGGGATCCTCTCATGTTTTCACGACCCAATTCCCACTTGGTCGTGATGGCGCCTCTCGTGAAGACAAGGCCAGCCAAAATAACATTAACACCTTCTTTTTAACAATCATTAACATGAATAAGTCTAAAACACGGATAATATATCCATTAATGTGGAATAATAGCGATAAACAGGGATACCATCCCGAATCCAGCCCGAAATCGGGGTATCACAAGTCACGAGCTACTATAGAGTTTAAATAAGATACTACAAGTCTGTATCTAGGAACATAGTCCGAAGGTAAATGAAAATACAGAAGATAAGGAAGAAACGGGGTTGTGGACGTCGACAGCTACCTCGTCTCTCTGGGTCCACCTGGTCTGGAAGGAAATCAGCGCTCAGGAACGAACTCTGCTATGCCTGTATCTGCACACATAGTGCAGGGAGTAATGTGAGTACTCCGACTCAGTGAGTAATAAAAATAAATAACGACCGAGAACATAAAATCCCATGAAGGCACAAATAATGCTATCTCAAGCAGTAAAATCAAATGAATAGTAGAAACTAGTGAAATATAATAAGAAATCTCTTTGAAAATAGTTAAAAACAATTATTCTCAACTAGTAAGAAATGCTCAGAAACCTGCCCCTCGGGCGCAATATCAAACTCTCAGCTCAGTGCCAGCCCCGCGGGCTCGGTATCAATCACACAGTACAACATCAGCCCCTCGGGCTCACTGTCAATCACATGGGTACCCGCGCTCACTGTGGGTGTGCAGACTCCGGAGGGGCTCCTACAGCCCAAGCGCTATCAATAAGGCCTGAAAGCCTGAACAATATCAATACGAGGCCTGAAAGCTTGCTCACAATACACTCGAGGCCTGAAATCCTCCTCACATATCGCTCGAGGCCTGAAAGCCTCCTCACATATCACTCGAGGCCTGAAAGCCTCCTCACATATCACTGGAGGCCTGAAAGCCTCCTCACATCACTCATCATAGCCTCACACATGGCCCACGACCTCAATCAGTCCAAAAGTAATCAAAGGCCCCTCGGGCATCAGTAAAATAATAATACTCAGCTCAAACGATAGTTCAAATATCAGTTAAAACTCCAAGATTGAGTAAAATATAGCTGAGTTCATGAAACAGTGTAAATCACATGGACTGAATTCAAATAATATTTCAAATAGTGAGGAAAACAGTGATGAATGTTCATAAGGAGTTCAAATAGTCGGCAATAAGCCCCAAATATGGCAACAAGCCCAAATCATAGTGAAAAACAACAAGTCAAAGCTAATACGCAGTAAAATATCATCCGGACTGGACCAAGTCACAATCCCCAATAGTATATGACCTCGCGCTCGTCATTGAACGTGTCTCATCTTAACACAGCACCAAGTTGTGCAAATCCGGGGTCTCAAGCCCTCAGAACATCATTTAAGGTCATTACTCACCTCTAGCCGGCCAAAAGTCCAGCTCGATATCCCCTTTCCTATCGAATCGACCTCCTCGTGCGTCGAATATGATCAAAACCACAAGGAATACGTCAAAATAGGCTAAAGAAACATAACCCAATCGAAAAGACTCGAAAAATATCAAAAACCACGAAGTTGGCAAAACCTCAGCCCCGGGCCCACTTCTTGAAAAATTACAAATTTTATATCGTCGGATTCCTTGTCTCGCCACGAGTCCGTACATATCAAATTTACCAAAATCGGAGTTCAAATGCCCCTTCGAATCCCAAGTTTTCATTTCAAAAATCAAGCCCTAGTTCTTCCAATTTTTACCCAAATTTTCCAAGAATTAAAGGCTGATTCTTCAATAAAATGATGTTTTTAGGTCACGAGACTTACCTCCAATCAACTCCTGTCAAAATACTCTTCAATTTCTACCAAAAAGCTCTTAAGGTGGTCAACAATGGAGGAAATAATGAATGGATTCGCAAATGAAATAGTATAAAAACCCTTCTGTATGCCTAGTTTTAACCCTATGCGAACGCGGTCAATACCCCCGCGTTCGCGATGAACAAAACTTGCTGACCAGGAAATTACTCTACGCGAACGCGGCTCCCAGTCCGCGAACGCGATGCCTCAGGACCTCCAACTATGTGAACGCGTTCCACATGTCACGATCGCGATGAACAGATTTCTCCCCTTGCGCGAACGCGGACCCAATGTCGCGAACACGTTGAACAAACTTGGCAGGGCCCCAGGCCCCCTTCTACGCAAACGCGAGGCCACCGCATGCGAACGCGATGGTCTAAATATTTTCCTTCCGCGAACGCGTAACAACAGATACGAACGCGAAGACCAATTTTGGTCTGCAACCGCTGAGAAATTTTTTGCAGCAAATCAAGTTCAAAAACTTCCGCTTAGCCATCCAAAATCACCCTGAGGCCCCCGAGACCTCAACCAAAGGCACCAACATATCCCAAAACATCATACAAACTTGTTCCAATCATCAAGACACATCAAACAATACTAAAATCATCAATTCACATCGGATTCAAGCCTAAGTTTCTTCAAAACTTCCGAAATGCGCATTCGATCAAAAGCCCAACCAAAACACCTCCGAATGACCTGAAATTTTACCCGCGCATCCAAAATCACCTAACGAAGCTACTGCAACTGTCGGAATTCCATTCTGACCCCAGATCAAAATCTCCTCTACCAATCGGAATTCGCCAAAATATTAAGTTCGCCAATTCAAGCCTAATTCTACACCGGACCTCCAAAATCAATTTCGATCGCACTCCTAAGTCACAAATCATCCCCCGAAGCTAACCGAATCACCGGAAATTACATCGGAGCCCTCTAACTAAATTAGTCAACTTCTGATTGACTTTTCCAAAACAAGCTTTTCTTAAAGAAACTAAGTGTCTCATTTCCATCTAAAACCATTCCAATTCGACTCGATCACCTCAAATACCGATAATGAAGCATACAGAAACATAAGATGGGGGAAATGGGGCGGTAACTCACGTGACAATGGGCCGGGTCGTCACATCCTCCCCAACTAAAACAAGCTCTCGTCCTCGAGCGGGTCAAAAACATACCTGGAGCCTCAAACAAGTGAGGATATCTGCTCCATCTCCCGCTCGGTCTCCCAAGTAGCCTCCTCCACGGGCCGACCTCTCCACTACACCTTCACTGAAGCTATATCCTTTGACCTAAACTTTTGAATCTGACGACCCAAAATAGCCACTGGCTCCACATCATATGTCAAATCATCATCCAACTAAACCGTGTTGAAGTCTAAAGCATGAGACGGGTCCCCAACATACTTTTGGAGCATAGATACATGAAATACCGAGTGCACGCTAGACAAGATAGGTGGCAAAGCAAGCTCATAAGCCACCTCCCCAATCCTTCTAAGTAACTCAAAAGGCCCAATGAACCTCGGACTCAGCTTTCCTTTCTTTCCAAAACGCATAACTCCCTTCATGGTCAAAACCTTTAGCAAGA
Organism: Nicotiana glauca; assembly: GCA_026770625.1. NCBI lineage: Eukaryota > Viridiplantae > Streptophyta > Magnoliopsida > Solanales > Solanaceae > Nicotiana > Nicotiana glauca. The sequence continues at coordinate 63,083 of MU721422.1, read as the reverse complement.
CCTTCTCACCTACCATATAAGATACATCCCGAACCTTCCGGTCCGCATAAATCTTCTGACGCGATTGTGCTATATGAAGCCTCTCCTGAATCAACTTCACCTTCTCTAAGGCATCTTAAACCATCTCGGTCCCCAATAATCTAGCCTCGCCGGGCTCGAACCATCCAACAGGAGATCTACACCGCCTCCCATACAATGCCTCATACGGGGCCATCTGAATGCTCGACTGATAGCTGTTGTTGTAGGCAAACTCTGCAAACAAAAAAAACTCATCCCATGAACTCCCAAAATCAATAACACAGGAACGCAACATGTCCTCCAATATCTGAATAGTGTGCTCGGACTGCCCGTCCGTCTGAGGGTGGAATGATGTGCTCAACTCAACCAGCGTACCCAACTCCCGCTGAAATACTCTCCAGAACTAAGAAGTGAAATGAGTACCCCTATCTGAGATAATAGACACTAGAACCCCATGCAATCGGACAATCTCCCGGATAAAGATCCCTGCCAGCCACTTCGAAGAACAAGTAGTACATACTGGAATCAAGTGCGTGGACTTGGTCAGCCGATTCACAATCACCCAAATTGAATCAAACTTCCTCAAAGTCCGAGGGAGGCCACTCACAAAATCCATAGTAATCCTCTCCCATTTCCACTCAGGAATAACCATACGATGAAGAACACCGCCCGGTCTCTGATGCTCGTACTTGACCTGCTGACAGTTGAGACATCGAGTTACGTAACCCAAAATATCCTTCTTCATCCTCCTCCACCAATAGTGTTGTCTCAAATCTTGATACATCTTCGCGGCACCTGGATGGATAGAATACTGCGAGCTGTGGGCCTCTTCCAATATCAAATCCCGGAGTCCATCCACATTGGGCATGCAAATCCGGCCCTGCATCCTCAACACGCCATCACTATCAATAGTCACATCCCTGACATCATCATACTGAACCATGTCCTTAAGAAAAAGCAAATATGGATCATCATACTGGCGCTCTTTGATGCGATCATACAAGGAAGACCGAGAAACAATGCAAGCCAACACCTGACTAGGCTTCGAAATGTCTAACCTTACCATCCGATTGGACAAAGCCTGGACATAAACTGCAAAGGGCCTCTCCCCAACTGGAGTGTACGCCAAGCTACCCATACTAACCACCTTCCGGCTCAAAGCATCGGCCACCATATTGGCCTTCCCCGAGTGATACAAAATGGTAATATCATAGTCCTTGAGTAACTCAAGCCACCTCCGCTGCCTCAAATTAAGATCCTTCTGTTTGAACAGATGCTGAAGGTTGCGATGATCAGTGTACACCTCACAAGATACGCCATATAAGTAGTGCCTCCAAATCTTCAAAGCATGAACTATAGCAGCCAACTCCAAGTCATGTACAGGGTAGTTTTTCTCATGCGGCTTCAACTGACGAGAAGCATATGCAATAACTCTACCCTTCTGCATCAACACACATCCGATCCCAACTCTCGAAGCATCACAATAAACAGTGTAAGAACCTGAAGCTGATGGTAATACCAACACTGGAGCCTTGGTCAGAGCTGTCTTAAGCTTCTGAAAGCTCTCCTCGCACTCCTCTGACCACACAAATAGAGCACCCTTCTGAGTTAACTTGGTCAAGGGCGATGCAATAGAATAAAATCCCTGAACAAACCGGCGATAGTACCCTGCCAACCCAAGAAAACTACGGATCTCTATGGCTGAGGTCGGTCTAGGCCAACTCTGCACCGCCTCTATCTTCTTCGGATCAACCTGAATACCATCACTGGACATCACATGCCCCAGGAAGGCCGCAGAACCAAGCCAAAACTCACACTTGGAGAACTTTGCATAAAGTTTCTCCTCCCTCAACCTCTGCAATACCACTCTCAAGTGCTAAGCGTGCTCCTCCTGGCTACGCGAGTACACCAGGATGTCATCAATAAACACAATCTCAAATGAATCCAGATACAGTCGAAATACACTGTTCATCAAGTGCATGAACGTGGCTGGGGCATTAGTCAGCCCAAAAGACATAACAAGAAACTCATAGTGCCCATATATCGTCTTGAAAGTCGTCTTCATAATATCTGAATCCCTAATCTTCAGCTGGTGATAGCCTGAACGAAGATCAATCTTGGAGAATACCTTTTCCCCCTGAAGCTGGTCAAACAAATCATCAATACGGGGTAGAGGATACTTGTTCTTCACTGTCACCTTGTTCATTGCCTGTAGTCAATGCACATTCTCATTGTGTCGTCCTTATTCTTCACAAATAAGATCGGTGCACCCCACGGTGACACACTCGGACGGATGAACCCCTTATCTAGGAGTTCCTGAAGCTGCTCTTTCAACTCCTTTAACTCTGCTGGTGCCATACGATAGGGAGGAATAGAGATGGGCTGAGTGCCCAGCACAAAATCAATACCGAAATCAATGTCCCTGTCCGGTGGCATACCCGGCAGGTCTGCTGGAAACACATCAGGGAAGTCCCTCACAACGGGAACAAAATCAGGACTAGGAGTCTCAGCTCCGACATCTCTCACAAAAGCCAAATACGATAGACAACCTTTCCCAACCATCCGCTGGGCCTTTAGGAAAGAAATCACCTTGCTGGGTACATAGTCAGTCATACCACGCCACTCAATCCTCGGAACACCCAGTATGGCCAATGTGATTGTCTTAGCATGACAGTCCAGAATAGCACGGCACGGAGATAGCCAATCCATGCCCAGAATAATATCAAAATCAACCATGCTCAATAGCAACAAGTCAACTCGGGTCTCCAGACCCCCGATAGTCACTAAACACGACCGATATACTTAGTCTACCACAATAGTATCGCCCATCGGGGTGGACACATGAACAGGTAAAGCAAGGCACCCCCTAGTCGTACCCAAATGATGAGCAAAATAAGAAGACACATAGGGATAGGTAGAACCGGGATCAAATAAAACTGAGGCATCCCTGTGGTGGACTGAAATAATACCTGTGATAACAGCATCTGAAGCAATAGCATCTGACCGGCCCTGAAGAGCATAGAAGCGAGCCTGACCACCTGATCGGCCTCCCCTTATGGAGCGGCCCCTAGCTGCCTGACCCTCACCCCTAGCTGGCGGGGCAGGTGCTGAAGAAGATGGGTCAGAAGATGGGGGCTGACCCCTCTGCTGAGATTGACTACCACGAAGCCGAGGGCACTGCCTCCACATGTACCCAACCTCCCCACACTCGTAACAGCTCCCGAGTGATGAAGAATGGGACTGAAGGGAACCTCGCACGCCAGAGTGACTGGCTGATGCACTCGGTATGGAGGACCCCTGAACAGATAGAGCTCGTGATGAACCTTGAGCCGGAAGAGCGCTAAGATATGGCTGACTTTGCTGATAACCCTACTGACCTCGACCGGAAGATGACCCACGATACTCAGAGCGAGCTGACTGAGGAGGCCTGAATGAATGACCTCTGCCCTGCTGGAACTGACCCCTAGACGGAGCACCACTGAAGCTACCAGAACCCCGAGGCCTCTTGGCCTCCATCTCCTCTCTGTCTTGACGGTGAGCCGTCTCAATATCACGAGTAATATCAACTGCATCCTCAAAGGAAATACCCATAACTCTCTCTCGAGTCATCAGAACACGAAGGTGATAGTTAAGTCCATCTACAAACCTCTTGATCCTCTCTCTATCGCTCGGAACTATCCAGGAGGCATGACGGGCTAGCTCAGAAAATCTCGCCTCATACTGGGTCACAATCATGTCTCCCTGTCGAAGCCACCCGAACTGCCTACGCAGCTCCTCTCTCTGAGATTGTGGTACCCATTTCTCCAAAAAGATAGTGGAGAACTCATACCATTACAAAGGCGCTGCGCCTGCCGGCCTATGCCGCTTGATCATAGGCTAAAAACTCGTGTTTTAGTCGTTGTAACAACACTTTAATTACTGCATTTTACAAATGTTTGAGCTTAAATGATTATGAATTATACTAAATTCATGATTTATGCCTTGCAGGAA